>SNQJ01S0002530.1:13067-45271 GCA_010110895.2 Picea sitchensis | reverse complement strand
ATTGTACCCACTCCAACTAATGCTTTGTTAAGTTCACTTATCACATACGTTAGTACATTTTCCTTTATTTCATATATATTCCTATATTTACTTAGTGTCTAATGTGTGATGACTATTAGAAGGGCCTAAGAGGCCTCCCAACATCTCCCCCACACTTAAATCCTTTCTCATCCCGAGCAAGTGTGTTGCAACATCCTAGGTCTCTACTCTTGCAGAAGTATCCTTACTATGCATCAACCATGCATACTGGTCTACATAAGTAAATCAGTCACAACAACTACTAGTTGTATAGGAGGGAACATGTATACCAGGTTTACTGTGACTGGTTTCCAATGGCTCTGATGACTACATATCACATGTCTAGACTCCTCGATCTCCATATGATCAACTCTGTTGATCTCTTGCAGGGCACCACCGAATGCCATACTCACTTGCAAGTTATTCTTCCCAAGAGTTGTCAGGACGCTCTCTAGGGCTACTCTAGAGATCTGTCGTGCTTGGGGGCTCTTTTATGGAATCAACGAGGGTCTACTTCATCAATCAATCCTACCATTCTTTTCTTTCTTTGTCACGACCCATGGAACTTTTCTACAACTCTTTTACCAAGGGTCTCAACCATTTCAATCATTCTTATGCCATCATCTTGTCTTTTCAGCTCTTGAGTGTGTGTCTGTCTGGATATGTCTCTTTCTTGAATGCCTTTAACTATTGCCAACACATTCATCATCAATGCTCAATATTTTACTTATTTTCTTTGTTGCTCATCAAAATTCAATGTGCTTATTTATGATTTTATGAGAATATAAAGAGTCTTCATTTGATATTACATGAAGGAGAACTTGATTATGGCTTTGCATGACTTGAATCAACGACTCAAAAGAAAGACACTTTTGTTGGTAACATACTTTTACAACTCGATAAACTATTTTCAAATGGATATCGATTGACGTTGGCAAGGAAACAATCTTGTCAGATAGAATTTGACTTGCATTACAATGATGGAGGGGATCTCCTACTTTTGAAATACTCATGTTTAACTCCCTCCTTGCTTCAACAACAAATGTGATTGACTCAATCGACAATATATATATTTTTCTTTTTCGACCAAACTTGATTGCAAACTGGACTATACTCAACTTGATTATACAAAGTTGACTAAACTATGTCCTTCATGTAATACTCTCTTTTTATAAAAATGAGACTTCTCTTTTCTTAATAGTTTTCATACCTCAACACTTTTATGATATTATAATAAGATCCATGTCGTGCTTGTAATTTTCATCTTATGAAAATTCTAGCTATACTCAAACCTCATGTTGTCTATCCTTAGTCGATCCTTGATGTTGGTTTATCTTTGAGTGTTATTCTTAGGTCAATTTTCCATCAAAGCTACAACTAATCTAGGTGGATATTGGTGGTCACCCACCTACTCCAAATTCCAACTAGATCATCTTGACAGTTTTCAGTTCAACACATTTCTCTGTAATGGGAAAATTTATTTGTAATTGTGGGTTCTGCACTTCCGAGGTTGTCCTGAATCCCTACACAACATCCAGGTGGATATTGGTGGCCACACACCTATTCCAATTGGCTTATTTTGGAATTTTTCATGTCAGTACATCTTTTTGTACTTTCAGGGCCGTTTTAGGGCTCTAAACAATATTTTCTTGGATTTCCACAATCAAATTGTAGACATAGTCAAATTTTGATGACGTAATGCATAGTTCTTGAAAAAACCTTTCCAATGGGCTATCACATGCCTAAAACGAAGATTGTATGCAAAAGTTATGACCTTGAGAAGTTAATGTACTAACTTACTCCAATGAGGGCCACATGACTTTTGGCGCTTCATCTCCTAGGGTTAGGTTTTTGGATGTCTAGGGTTTTGGCATTCATGATTATCATAAAAATGCCTTCAGAGCCTCATTGTAATCATCTTATTGCAAAGGAGCGTCGTCGTCACATCTATTCTCAGAGATAAAGTTGTCACCATTCTAACGAGTCTTGCACTCTGTATTTTTACAATCTCTGTACATTTCTTTCATTAATAGAAATCACGTATTGTTGTATTTCTCTATTTCTAGAAATTTTTATGTTTATTTCATTATAATATATTTGCTTTCATTTTGTTCCTAAAATAATCTGGATCATTGGTATCAGAGCAGACTGCTCTTGATCGATTTTTAGTGCATGTCCTCGACGAGGTACGAGTATATCATGTTGGGTCTCGAGCTTATCTCTCTTGAGGAAAATCACTCTCACACGCCCAACAAACCCTATATGACGGCATAAAATAAAAATAGTGGAGAAAAATATTATATTAACCCGTTTCTTGAGCAAGCTCTCGCATGACAAAGGGACGAAATGATGGAGAATTTCGCCCACATCCTTCAATGCATGTCGATAACAACATGTGCATATTCATCAAGTGACCATTTTGGAGGAACCTCTCCCTTCAAGGTACAAGTTAATTTTGATATTCTCGTATTTGAAGGCCAGATAGATGCAGATGCCTTAGAAAAATGGTTGAATCTACTAGAAGGTTATTTCTCTGTTCACAATTTTTCCAACAAGGAAAAGATCACCTTCACACTCCTCAAGGCTCTCCCCCATGTCAAAAATTGGTGGGAAACTTACTAAGAGAAAAGTTCCACAGAGGAATCTGGAATATATGGGGTCGATCCCACTTGGGATTTTTTGTGGATGTGGTCAAGGAACAATACTACCCTGATGATAACTATGAAGACCAGTACATGAGATGGACCACATTGCAGCAAGAAAAGAGACAAACAATGTCTGAGTTTCACAAATACTTTCCATACCTTGCGCACCAAGTTGGGTATGAAAGACTCTGAGTGTCATCTAGTTCTGAAATACCATGAGGATCTGCATAGGTACATCCAAACCGAAATGGATTTCCTAAACATCTCATCATTGGGAGATGATTATCAATATGTTGTCAAAATTGAGCAGAAATTTAGGCACCAAAACAAATGGGAGTTCGGGTCTACAAATCCACAAAAATAAAAGCATGGTAAAGATGACCCTAACCAACAACCTCCTGACAACCAGTCCAAGACATAGGAAAATAAGGGTAAAGGAAAGATGAAGAATGACACTAGGAAGTGGTGCGACTCCCACAAAATCCCCTGGCACAACACCGATGAATGTCGCTTGAAACAATCATTGGTGGTCGAGGTCAAAGACAAGGAGTTGAACCTTGATTCAAAATTTAATCCAGAAAATATTGAAAATAGGAAGATCATCGACACAGACCCCACTGCTATTGTCGCAACTGCAACAATTCAACCAAAAGATCCTAAAGAGAGGGAACACCTCTTCCATTCACATATGTGGGTGAAGGGGACCCCGTTGCATTTTATTGTTGATAATGATAGCCAGAAGAACATACCGCAAGGTAATATCTCATACTACAAAATTCATCATCTTCATAGTCTATTCAAAGGATGCACAGAAGGCCACTATAACCACTGCAGCCTCAACACCTTCTATCCAATAGAAGTAGATTACAGAAGAGAAAGAAGATATTGTTTCTTCACCTACGATGGTGCCTACACAATGCCCCGTCAAGCCTAGAGACAACAAGTTGGTGGAACAGATTCAACCCCGCCAACAACAAGTTCGTGACAACCTTCCATAGATCAAGCAACACAAATTTTCCAACAAGGCATGCAACAAACCAAGATTCATATTCAGAAAATGATTTCCCCTCTTCTTCGAGAACTCAACACAATGGATACCATTGCTTCCTAAGGGGGGAGGATTGATCCAGGTGGATATTGGTGGTCACCCACGCGTTCCAAATTCCAACTAGCTCATCTTAACAATTTCCAGTTCCACACATTTCTCTATAATGGGGACATTTATTTGTAATTGTGGGTTATGAACTTCCAGGGCTATCCTAAAGCCCTATACAACATCCAGGTCGATATTGGTGGCCTCCCACCTATTCCAATTGGATTATTTTGGAAGTTTTCATGTCATTACATATTTATGTACTTCTAGGGTTGTTTTGGGGCTCTAAACAATGTTTTCTTGGCTTTTCAAAGTCAAACTATAGATGGAGTTAGAATTTGACGGCATAATGCATAGTTCTAGAAAATATCTTTCCAACGGGCTATCATGAGCCTAAAATGGAGATCGTATGCAAAATTTACAACCCCGGGAAGTTAATGTACTAACTTACCCCAACGGGGCCCACATAACTTTTGGCACTTCATCTCCTAGGGTTAGGTTTTTGGATGTCTATGGTTTTGGAATTCATGCTTATCATAAAAAGGCCTTCATAGCCTCATTGTAATCATATTCTTGCGAAGGAGCGTAGCCGTCACATCTCTTCTCAGAGATAAAGATGTCACCATTCTAGTGAGTCTTGCACTCTGTATTTTTACAGTCTCTGTACATTTCTTTCATTAATAGAAATCAAGTATTGTTGTATTTCTCCGTTTCTAGCAATTTTTATGTGTATTTCATTATAATATCTATGCTTTCATTTCATTCCGAAAATGATCTGGATCAACAACTTATCGAAAAATCATCCAAATTTTGAAGTCGACAATGCTATCCAGTCAGTTATCCATGGTGAAGTTGCAGAATTCGAAAGTAACACGTCCATACCAATGTTACAACCGGTAAAACTCATGGAAAATAAATATTACAAAATTTAGGGTAAAACCCATGGGAAAGAAGATATTACAAAATTTAGGTTCCTCGTATGCTTCTTGTGTATTCACTTGCAAAACAGATAGTGCAACCCCGATTTGGGAAAAGAATGTGAACCAACACTAATTTACCTTTGGCGTCCAATAAAAAATTCATAGTGCTGAGTTTTAATTCTTTTAATATTGAAGAAGTTGTTTCTTCCATAGTTCTTAGCCGATCTTAAATTATTTCGAAGGGATCTTTTAAAGCATTCGACTTCATTTATAATTGTGATGACCATCTCAAACTAGTGCCTTCGACTGGATTACAATAGGAATTTCTACAACCAAGTGAAAGGTAAGTTGAAAATGTTGGATGCAACTGCCCCTCTGGCACGAGATCAACTGCAAACCCCGAAGATGGATGGTACTCGAGAGTGACCTCTGCCATCTGCACGCATCGTATGTATTGTTTCTGGACTTTAGATAACATGCAATCCATTGTCATATGTAAGTCCGTCCATACAATGTGCCCCGAGAAGATATTTGACCACAAATCCCACATAGGCGTGTAGAGTCGTCCGGACCATTATTTATATTTGTGATGGTATCCTTCACATAACATATATCATTATTTTTTCGCTATTCATTCATTAAAAAAAAAAAACTGCGCTAACATACCAGAACCCCCTCGTGTATATTTCATGTGGCTCTCACCTACTAGGAAGAAGGTTGCCCCAATATCCTATTTGCAGACTTCTTTACGAGCATCTCAAGCAAATCTTCCATCCAAGATCGAATTTTCTAGCTTCTCCACATTCAATTAACATCAAGACATCAATTAACATTCAAGAAGAGAATGCATTAGGGAAAATACACCAAGACACACACGTATTCAAGAAGCATATGTGGGAAGGTTAACCAACCGCCTTTCTATTCCATATGCATGAGTATATGTATATAGGAGAGATGGCTCCATATATGTATATAGGAGAGATGGCTGGAGTGGTTGTACATGCTCTAACTAATCCTTTGTTAAGTTCACTTATCACATATGTTAGTACATTGTCCTTTATTGCATATATTTTCCTACATTTACTTACTGTCTAATGTGTGATGACTATTACAAGGGCCTAAGAGGCCTCCCAACACCAAGCATAGACATCTCAAATTCTTTTTGCATTTCTTCTACAAACTTTTGGCTCATTCTATCATCATCACTTCCAAAAATGATATCATCAACATAAACTACAATGATTAACATCTATGCATTATCGATTTTGATATAAATATTGTTATCTGTTGTTCCTCTTTTGAAACCTTGTTACGACAAGTACTTGTCAAGTCTTGAATACCATGCTCTATGAGCTTGCTTTAATCCATAAAGTGTTTTCTTTAATCTGCAAACATAATCTTCATTTTCTGACAATAAGAATCCTTCAGGTTGTTCAATGTACACTTCTTCCTCTAAATCTCCATTTAGGAATGCTAACTTGACATTCATCTGATACACCTTAAAAATATTGAAGCTTGCAAATGCCAAAAATATTCTAATGGCTTCCAATCTTGAAACATGAGCAAAGGTTTCTTCAAAGTCAATACCCTCTACTTGAGCATACCCTTTATAGACTAATCTTGCTTTATTTCTTACTACTTTTCCATCTTCATTCAACTTATTTCTGAATACCCATTTTGTATCAATCACATTTTTACCCTTGGGTCTTGGGACAAGTTCCCATGTCTATTTTTTATTAATCTGGTTTAACTCTTCTTCCATAGCATTTACCCAATGTTGATCATTTATTCCTTTTGCAAAGCATTTAGGCTCAATTTTGGATAGTAAAGAGAGATTTACCTGTTCAAAACTGCTTATCAGTTTCCTCCTTGTTTGAGTCTGAGCATTTTTATCACCAAGAATTAAGTGTTTTGGATGATTTTTTCTGCACAAACCAAGATGATGTTTGTGTATCTTGGCGTTTTGTTTCTTCTTCTTCATTTTCTTGTTCTTCTTCTTCATATTCTTATTCTTCCCTTTTGTTGTAATCCATTTATTCTTCTTCCAGCTTTTTCATACGTGGTAGTTCTTCATATATTATGGCATTAACGCTTTCAAAAATCTTATGTAATCTTTTGTTGTAACATCTACATGCTTTGCTTCTTGATGAATATCCAAGAACAATTCCTTCATATTCTCTTGAGTCAAATTTGTCTAGATCCTCATCATCTCGTTTGATGTAACACTTGCTTCCAAAGATTCTGAATTGTTTGATAGATGTTGGTCGACCTTTCCATAGTTCATAGGGTATATTGTCACCGTTGACTCTGATTTTCCGTATGTTTAGTATGAAGACAACAGTGTAAAATGCTTCTCTCCAAAAGTTGTCTAACAGTTTTGCTTCATTTAACATTTTCCTGGCAATTTCTTGTACATGTATGTTTTTCCTTTCAACTACTCCATTTTCTTGAGGAGTTCTTGCAGCTGAATACTATCTTTTTATTCCATGAGTTTCACAAAATTATTCAAATTCATTGGATGTGAACTCGCCTCCATTATCTGACCTTAAGAATTGTATCTTCATATCACTCTCATTCTCAACTAAAGCTTGGAATGCTTTGAACTTTTCAAATGCCTCAGATTTATTTTTGATAAAGGAAACCCAATTAATTCTTGTATAATCATTAACGAGCAACATAAAATAACTTTCTCCTTGCAGGATTTTTGTTCTTGTTGGTCCATAGATATATGTATGCATACCATCCAATGGCTTGGATGTTTCATATTCTTTTGTCTTGAAGCTCACCCTTAATTGTTTTCCATGTTGGCACTGCTTGCAAACAATTCTTAAGGGTTTTGTGATCTTTATCATATATCTTACTGCTTGTATGGTAATTATTTTTACCAAGTTGTCAAAGTTCATATGACCCATTCTTTTATGCCACAACCAACTTTCATCTATCTGCCCCACAAATTATTTTTCTCCATTAATTTCATCAAGAATGTATACATTGTTTGGGGTCGTGATTGTTTTTGCAACCATCTTTCCTGATTTTTCTTTTCCGATCTCACATTCTCGGGAGTCAAAAGTAAGAGTGCGTCCTTGGTCACACATCTAGCTTACACTAAGGAGATTATGTTTCAAGTTTCCAAAAACAGAACCTTTTCCACTTTATCTCTTCCATTGTCAATATTGAGAGTGCCTTTTCCACCTATCTTTGAATTGTCATTGTCTCCAAAGGTAGCACTACCTTCATTATTCTTCATGGTGATAAAATTTGTTATGTCTCTTGTCATGTGACTAGAGCACCCATTGTCAATGAACCACTTGTCCTTATTCTTTTGTGCAGGAAGTGCAGCTTGAACAAACATGGATTTTTCTTTCTTTTGTTCCCTTTGTTCCTGATTTATTTCCATGATTGTTGGGGCTTCCTCTTTCTGATCTTTTGTGAAATCACTTCTGCAGGATTTTGCTATATGCCCAAAATTATTGTAGTTATAACAAATGATGTTATAGTTCAACAAAGGGGAAAATGAGTTGTAGTTTCTTCTTGAGAATCCATGGGTATCTTTGTTTTTGTTCCTCATGTAACCATCTCTTACATTTGTTCTACAATCCATTTCTTTATGACCAAATCCATTGCAAGAGTAACAATAGTCAAAGAAATAATTTTGGTACTTGATTGAATGATTCCATCTTGATGGGAGAGTCTTCCTAATTCCATCCTTGTGAGGAAGATTTGTCTTATGTGGAACATATTCATCTTCCTTCCTATTGTCTTCAACCTTGATAGAATTCTTGATTATATCAACATAACCCTTGATCCTTTCTTCACTTGAATTTTTTGAAGAGGTTGAGGCTTCTTCATTAGCATCCTCTGTCTTTTCATTGTACCCAAGACCAGTCCTATCAAATGATGATATTTGACAATTTAGGATTTCATTCAAGGTTGTAGAGCTCTTTTCGAATTTAGTGTTGGTATGTGATTTTTCCAACTCCTTTCTTAGATAGACTATTTCAGATTCTAGACTACTACAATTGTATTTCTTTTCTTTTAACTGGGATCTTAAGACTTCTTCATTTCTCTTTACCTCTTCTACTCGTGTTTTTAAACCGATGATGATCTTTTCAGTTTCATCAAAGTTTTATTTCAAACCGAGCATTTGTTTTATGTACTTCTTCAATTTCTCCTTTAGTGGCCCTTTCTTGTTCCTTAGTTTCTATATTTCATTTAGAGTAGATATGAGCTCTCCTTCAAGATTTACTTCTGCATCAATGTCAAAGTCTTCTTCTTCTGTTAGGTCTGCATTTCCATTTTCTAGGACAGCAGTCTGTGTTTATACACCCATAAAGATAATTTCTTATGTTTCCATGTCATTGTCATTTGAAGACTTGTTGTCCTCATTAGTATATAAATTCTTCTTTTGTTTGTATACCTTTCTCCTCTTTTCAGTCTTACCCTTCTTGTACCTTTTGAAACTAGAATCTTCTTTCACATTACTATCTCCATTCTTCACATAAGGACATTTAGAATCAAAGTTTCCTATGTCTCCATTGTTAAAGCATAGGAAGGGAAGCTTACCTTTGTGTTTTCCCGATCTTCTCTTGAGCTTTCTAACAAAGTTTGCTTCTTCTTCATATGATTCATTGTATGAGTTTTAACTTGTTTTGCATTCTTATGTCTTTGTCTTCTTTTATGCCTTGAAGGTTGCTTCCTTCCTTGTCGAATTTTCTTGTTTATCCTTTTATATCCTCATTGCATATGCAGTGAGAATTCCATGTAATTCATCCATTGTCAATTTTCTAGGTCCTTCATTTCTTCAATGGTCGATATCTTGGGGTTGAATCTAGAGGGAAGTGACCTAAGCACTTTTTGCACAATAATGGATTCTTTAACCTCTTCACTCAATCCTATGATGTTGTTGACAATCTTATCAACTCGAAGAAATTATTATGAAATACTCTCTTCTTATTTCATCAAAAGAGTCTCAAAATGACCTCTATGGGTTTGTAATTTTTCCTTCTTGACCTTGTCATCTCCTTCATATATTTTATGTAGATTTTCCCACATTTCTTTATCTGAAGTACAATGCATGACTTTGACAAACTCTGATTATACCAAGCCACATGTGATTGTAATCATGGCCTTGGAATCATAATAATTGTGTTTATTTTCAGTTGGATCTACTGGTGGAGTCATAGGAGTTGTGTAACCATTCTCAACTGTACTCTAGAAATCATACCCAGATGACTTCAAATAAGTTTTCATTCTTATGCTCTAGAATCCATATTTTGATCCATCGAATAATGGAGCTCTATTTGTAGAAAATTCTTCCTTATCCATGTGTGCTACAGGGATTCACCTTCCAATGGTTAGACTGATTCTGTAGGAAACCGCTTTGATACAAATTGTTGGAATATTCAACGATACCGAGAGGGGGTGAATCGATATTTGACAAGTTTTAACCACTTCAACTAATCATAAGAGATGCATAATATTAAATATAAATAGAAATAAACACAAAGGAACAATACACATATATTTTACATGGAAACCCAATTAGGGAGAAAACCACGAAAGTTTTTTTTTTTCTTATATCAAACAAGAGTTACATTCTTTATAGGCTTCAACCTATGAGTGATACCAATCCCTGTAGTAATCACCCACTTACAAATTTTAAAGCACCAACTTGATGGGCACCGACTTGTTGAGAAGATGAGGACACCAATCCTCATTGTAAGCACCTACTTACAGTCAACAGACACCAATCTGCCAGGCACCAACCTATTGAGAATATGAGGATACCAATCCTCAGTATAAGCACCCACTTACAATTTGCAGACACCAATCTTCCAAGCACCAACTTGTTAAGAATATGAGTACATCAATCCTCTCCCTTGCACCACCCTACCACCCTGAGACTATTTCATCATCTTCCTTTCGTGATATGACGTCCTCGGAGCTTAGAGCCTCAGAGCTTCTCTTCACATGATCCACTTCTCACTCACACTTCTCACTTTTGTAGTCTTCCTCTTTTAGTTCTGCAAACTTAGAACTCCTCACCCTCCCATCCTTTCTCCATTCTTGCACACTCTCAGTTCTACAAACTCAGAACTCATCATACTCCATCAAATCGTCAACGTTCTTCCACTTCTTCGAATACCTATTCTCACACCCAATAACCTCATAATACACTCACACACACATGCCTTCGGGTTTTATTTGGGCATTGTGATTTATAGCTTCATGCTCTCATGGATTTGTCCACATACACCAAAATTGTGTCCATGGGGTCAGTTGCAGGTCTCCTTTGATTTTCCTTGAAACTGGGTTACAACCAATCCTTTGAAACACCTCCATAAAAAATGGTCCTTGTTCCCTTATGTTGGATGCAATCTCGTTCACTATTCCTCAGTTCTTAGCCACCATTGGATCCTCAGAGCTTAGAGCCTCAGAGCTTCTCTTCACATGATCCACTTCTCACTTTTGTATTCTTCCTCTTTTAGTTCTGCAAACTTAGAACTCCTCACTCTCCCATCCTTTCGCCATTCTTGCACACTCTCAGTTCTACAAACTCGGAACTCATCATACTCCATCAAATCGTCAACATTCTTCCACTTCTTCGAATACCTATTCTCACACCCAATAACCTCAGAATACACTCACACACACATGCCTTCAGGTTTGATTTGGGCATTGTGATTTGTAGCTTCATGCTCTCATGGATTTGTCCACATACACCAAAATTATGTCCATGGGGTCAGTTGGAGGTCTCCTTTGATTTTCCTTGAAACTGGGTTACAACCAATCCTTTGAAACACCTCCATAAAAAATGGTCCTTGTTCCCTTATGTTGGATGCAATCTCGTTCACTAGTCCTTAGTTCTCAGCCACCGTTGGATCCATATCTTGGTTCAATCACGACCTTTGATCTGGTCACTAACTGCCAAATCACAAGCTTTGTCACTCAACAGTCGCTCGATCTATCCTCAGATATATATCGACCATTAATTCTCTTTATGTCCACCAAAACACACAACACGTCCTCATGGCTCAACATTTTTTAGATCAAACCAATATTACACGTGGACCATCGATCTATTCTCTCCTTTCCACCAGACCAAAGATCGAAAGTGACTCAGCCTCCTTCTTCGTCGTTAGGATAACAAGAGCACAGACATAAAATTCCATTTTGATGACTCTTTTCCGATGAGCGGCTCTGAGGGATCCTACTATCCTCGAAACTAGGGATCAACCACCCTGATCTCATCAGTTCCTAGAGTTAGTTGACGGTTAACACATGCCTCTTCATTTGCTCATTAAATGATCAAGTGGGGCCCACCTTGCATCTAAACTACTCATCGATCTATGGATGACAAGCATTCTCATAGTCCCTCATCATCGAAGTACCTCTGCTCATAGTCCACTCCAACCATTGCTTCTCTGACGAACAATGAATATATACTCAATGTGCCAACTCAATGGATGAGATTGCATATTTCCTACTCGTTGATCTACGACTCACAAGCATTCTCAGAGTCCCTCATCATTGGATTACCCCCGCTCACAGTTCACCCAAACCATTGCTTCTTCGACAAATGATAGAGATCTACTCATCGTGCCAACTCAACAAATGAGATGACGACCTAAAGGTCTCCACGGCCAACTGGGCCCACTCTCGTTCTGCATAATAAAAAGTTGACACGCTTCACCCCTTGTGATGTATTAGATGGCCCGTTGACATCCTCATTACCTTGAACGCCAATATGTCACAACACATCACTCTCCTTCCTCGAAATGAATCATCATAGATCCAATGGTTGAGGTATATCTTTCGATGGATCTACAGTCCTCATACCTTCTAGTCGTCGAACTATGTTCTCGAGTCTTCCTCCCAAACCTCTGATGGATATAATGGTCATCAATGTATATCATCCAACAATTAATATTTAATCAGAGGATGTCATATGCATGATAGTTAAGGATCCAACCTTTCCTCCTCGAAATGGATCTTACAACATCCAATGGCCATCGTCTATCGAATTACCCCGACAAATCAACGATTCCTATTAACTTGGAACCTTCCCCATCATAATCCTTCTACAACCTTGCCCTCAAACACTCCAACCAATGGTCCAGAATTTTTCGAGACCATTCTTTGATAGATCAAGGACTGTCGTTGACTCAAAGTCACCTTGCATGCTCTAACCAACGGTCCATAATTTTTTGCTATTCTGAATCAACCGTTGTGATTTCCTCTAACTCAAACACATAGCTTTCTTCATGGTAACAATCCAATTCTCTTTGATCTTAACAGTCTGGATGCTTCCTTTGTCTGTCCATGGTTTCATGTTACTAGTTCTGGTTCGATCCTTGGACCTATCATTTGCAGAGTCATTTCATTATGTTTTCATTCATTCACATAGAGTCACCATTCTTCTTTAAACCCGTGCAACTAGAATTCAATCTGTTGTATTTTTTGCATAGTCGCTTCGTTTTCAGGGTAAACAAAGAATACTTGTAGAAATTTAACAACGCACAATCATATTTTTTACACAGAGGCTTATCAATTTGCAGAGACATTCATAGTCTCCCCTTATCATTGACATCAGTTAGTCTCCCCTTGTCTTTGATACTGTCAACAATCAATCTCCCCCTGCTTGTGATATCAATAACATCCTTTGACATCAATGGAAACACAATTTCCAACATGTTCACCATAAAAATTGTTCTCTGAGCTAGGAGGAGTAGGAACAAGAGGAGTGGGAGGAATTTGGTCTAAGGGTAAGGGTATGCTCTGCAGAGTAGTTCCGATCATATCTTCTACAGAGTCAACAAGAATGTTGTTTTGATTCTCATGTCATCTAACGTGGGTAGATATCCTCCTAGGGAGTGAAGAAGTTGTTGTAGTTGAAAAATTAATTTGGTGTATGAGCATGTGATGCAACGAGTTTCATCAATATCCTCATGAGGGATGAGGTACCAAGATTCTGGCTGATTTTTAGGACTTCCAGTAACACTTTTGAATGTGAGATTTGAATATTCAAAGATAATGTCTTGTTCAGAAGGGATATGCGGGAAACGTTGTTGGACAATAATATTTTTAGAGGACTGGACAAGCGTATGTAGTTGATTTATGATAGCCATGCAAAATCATGCCCTCCTTCTAATGCCAATTCTATTTATGGGGAAAAAATTCCCTTCAACAGTAAGGGGTAGTCCCCGGTACACGGTCCCAATTAGACTATGCACCATTTGGTTTAGGATACCCATCCAGATTTTGGCTCGGCTACCATTATTGGTTATGAGGGGTGATTGGATGGTTTGTGAATGCATATGGAAATGCAAATGTGATCTAACTAAGTGCATAAATAAATAAAATCTATCATATCCCAGCTAGGAGAAATCTATAGTAACCAAATGAGTGGATGAAAATTAAACTAATCCTTGTCAATAACTTCACTAAGATAGTTTCTATGAAGCAACAAGGTTAGATAACACATGTATGCAGATACATAACCAGATTACTCTAATTTATGCTATCACATACGTAAGCAAATCATAATCTCAAGGAAGAAAGATAAGAAATAATAAACAAAGTTTCAATAATAATTCAATTTGCATAAGAGCGGACTATAAGAAAAAAAACATCTTACAACACATGTAAATAGTACATAGTTAGCTTAAAATAGTTTGCAGCAAACACCATTTACAAGAGTTCTTCTCTCCAACAAAATTGGCCCTGAGGGATTCTCAATTTTAGTTAACATGGTAATATCTCCAAAATAGTTCAATGAATGCATAATGCTTGAAGAGCCCCTTCAAAATGGGCATCTTACTTTATTTATATAAACTCTAGTAACTGTTGGAAATGTCTTATTGAATTCCACAAGAAGTAGTTACAAAAACCTTTCAGCTTCTCTCTCACTAGCTATTGACATTTGTAAGAATGAAGACAAAGTTGAGGGTAGTTGGAAAAATACAAAATAGAATATAGTTGTTAGAAAATCCGAATTTTCTATCTTTTCTTATTTATGCCCCTTTGTCTTTGACGTAGGTTGTCCAAACTTCGTACTGGTCGTCGAGTGATATTATCCTACAACATATAATTTCCTTGAGGAGGAGGAAAAGTTGTCATTTAGAGTCTTCAGGTCTCTCACTAGGGTGGCCATTAAAGATTGAATCATCATTTGAAATTTGGTCATTTGGACAAGGTGTTCCTCCATCAACTTTATTGCTACTTTGGTAGTTGCTTCAACTTTCTCCCGTCTCTAGTTTATGTGTTGTTGGATTTTTTCGTGGATTTTCTCCATTGAAATGGTTTTCCCAAGTTCCTCAATGGGAGGAAGGAAACTTTTATGTGTCAAGACTTGCGTTGCTTTATGGAGTTACGTACATATTATGAGTGAGCTTGACATTCCCTTTGCTTCTCTCTTCCCAACTTGTTGGCATCGATCAAGGGTAGTTCTCCTTTCTACCTTTGAGGTGCAGGGAAGCTCAACTAAAGCGTCCAAATTCTTAGTGATCCATCTTTTTATGTCATCTAAGCCTTCCTAGATATTGGCGAGTTGGAAATTCTTGACTTGCACTTGTCTATGTTGATCCATTATGTTGGTTGACAGTTGTTGGAAGACATGAATATGGGAATACATGTATGCGATGGTCTCCTCAATTTATTCCCTGGCCTTTTCAGCACATGCTTTGAATTCTCTTAGAGTGCCTTCATCTTTCTTTGCATGTCTGAGTTGTTCTTCCAATTCTCTAATCCTAGCATCCTTCTCTTGGTTTTGCGCAACAAGTTTGTTGGCCCTTGGTTATGGAAGGATTCGAAGAACAAGGAAGAAAAGGTGAAAAGCGAACTTCGTGGAAGACACAGTAACTGTCACTGGGTCGAAGTGAGCAAAAGAGCAAAAAAGATGGAGCGAAGTACGAAAATCCAAGTCGTTGGACGAGGAGATCGAGGATGACAGATCAGCAAGGAAGATGGATCGAGGATAACTCATCAAGTGGAAAAAGCCATCATTGGATGCTTTGGAGCACCGCACAAGAAGGAAGGAAAGATAGGTTGGTGAAGCCCGGAAAAAGTGGGTCAAGTTGACCTAGGTTTTTAGACACATAGGATTTTGGTATCTAGGGTTTTGGCACCTAGGGTTCGGCCTAGGGCTGTCGGTGAAGTATTGTAATGTATAAATAAAGGTCAAGAGGACCTGGGTCGGGTTGGTACAATATTGTTGTTGATCTAGCTCTATTATTGTGGTGGGATATTATTGTATTGAGAGAGAGAAGTGCTAAGTGAGAGAGCCTTCTGGTATTGTAAGATCTTCAGTTGTGTACGAAGATCAAGTCCTCCAGCTGGGTGTGTGGGAAAGGGAGAGAAAGAAAGAGAAGAAAGAAGATATGCTAGCTAAGAGCGCAAACAAGAACTGTAGTCTTTATCTTAATAAATCATAAACACGGTTATGTGGACGTAGCCCTAGAGAGAGGGTGAACCACGTACATCTTGTGTTGTGTGTGTGATTGATGCTTTGATCTCTATCATTGTTATATTGTTATTTCCATTGTTGTATTAGATCAGATCTATAACTGTGCAGGGTAGATCTAGCTTGGTGAGGGATATATGAATGTTTCCTTGTTGTTGTATTAGATCCACTTGATATTCCCCTGGTTGTAGACATATCTTTCCTGCAACCCCCCTCGTAGTTGCTTCAGGTGAGACTGCATCTGCTTCGCAGGTGTTGCTGAAAGGGCCAATAGCTAGGGCTTGTTGGTGCGCTCTTCGAGTGAACCCTAGGTCTTCCCTTGTGCCAACAAATGGTTCTGTTGTCGGGACAAGAATCTTCGTGAGGGAATGTCAAGGTGGTTCCCATCGAATACAGAGATTCAGAAGTGGATAGAAGATCAAGAGAGGGACTTCGTTGAAGCCCAGAACAATAACCCTAAGCTAAGTACTGAAGATTGGCTACAAAGATACATCTTCACCGACATTCACGAGATCTTCTTTGGAGGAATCCATCAGGAGTTGTCTGAGTGGTTGGCTAGGTTAGCAGATACCCGGTTCAAGATCAGATCTAGAACCCCTGTGGTTTGGACGTCAGCGCTGATCCAGAAGGTCAAAAGAGTCAATAATGTTGTATCCAGAGCAGTAGATCATTGGTTTTATAGTACAATTGGACGGTATATCACCGAGTTTGCTGTTGACATAGTAGAATCATATAGCCAAGCCAAGAGATACTTTTTCAAAGGACCCAGAGGAAAAATTTTGCACTTTTTGAAGCTGAGAATCAAGATGTTGTTGCATGAAAAGAAAGTCTTGAAGATACAGTAGATCGAGTGGATTTGAAAAAACTAATGTTCAGGAATTCAGACAATGACAGCGATACAAAAGTTCGACATACATGCAGTGGGAGAGTATTCAGAGGGGTTCACCTTGAGAACCTGTTTAGGAAAAACTACGGGGAAGAGGGTTTCTACAGTGGAGAAGAGGCAGATCTGACAGACAGAGAACATTCAGAACCCGCTAGGACAGAGGAAGGAGAAGCCGAAGAACCTCGCTAGGATGAGAATGAAACTTCAGGAACTACGCAAACTGTTGAAGTAAGTATTGTTAATCCTCCTATTATTTCAGCAACACTAGGTAATCAAAATTATCAGAACCACCAGAGTCCTCAGAGTACTGTTACTAGTAGCTCAGCATCTACTCAGACAAGAAACCTAGGTAGCTCTATGGAAGATGAGATGAGGCTCCCTATCTTTAGGGGAGATGGATCTGAAGATCCTTATCAGCATTGGTTTTTGTTCGAAGCCGTATGGAATATTAAAAATGTCACCGATGAAGCTGTTAAAAGGACCCAGTTCAGCACTACCCTAAGGGAGCGTGCACTGAGCTGGTACATGAAGCTTGTCCAAGGACTTGTGCAACCTAAGCCACTGGGTGAGATCAAGAATGCATTGATTGTAGAGTTCAAGAAACCTAAGTCAGAGTCTCAATGTATTACAAAACTGAAGGAGATCAAGCAGAAAGTAGTCGAGCCTGTTTGGGAGTTCGATCAAAGGTTCAAGACTTTAACAGGACGATTAAATTTTCAGATCCCAGATGAACAGAATAAATAATGGTTCATCGCTACCCTTTTACCACACATCAAAGTTCCCCTGATGCAGCAGAAGATTGCTTCGCAGGCAGAAGCATTGGAAATCGCTATAAAGCTTGAATCAACCCCTATGGGAGAATCCAGCTCAGGTATGAGCCAGATCTTGAGCCAGCTGACTAGATTGTCTCTACGGGTCAAGGATATGAAGAAGGACAAGGGGAAGGACAAAAGAGAAGATATATGTCTTGTAAGATGCAGATCAGAAGGCCATGATAAGGAACATTGTCCTTTATTCCATGAATATTTGGCCTCAGGAGCACCAAGCCCCTTGAAGCAAGTCAACCTGCCCTGGTGCGAAGTATGCAGAAATAGGCATTGCACAGGTGAGTGCTATTACATGCACAAGTATGTTCAAACTCCCACAAATTTATATTTCACATTCTGTAAGTCTATGGGGCACGACAATAGGGATTGTAGGGCCTATGACCTTATGCACGAAAGATCGAGGGACATATACAAGATCTAAGGCGAAGCACAACAAGAAGGAAACACTCCGCAGTATAACTCCCCAAGAAGAGGAAATTTCAATCCTCGTGGTGGATACATAGGATGAGCACAAGGAGGAGGAACAGGCCGAGGCCAAGGACAGATCATCTATTGCAATTGCGCGCAACTAGGACACTTGACAAAGAATTGTCAAAATCCTTGCACTACATGCAGCTATTGCAGCTCGTTCGACCATGTTATAGAAGATTGCCCTGTGCTGCTAGCTAAGCTACAGGAAAGACAAGGACCTCAGCAAAATCCACAAGTGCAATTGATATATGTTGAGCCTTGCAATGAAGACCCTAAAGTAGTTGTTATCACTCGAGGAGGTGTTGTTACAGAAGAGGATAGAATGACTCAAGGAAAGATTGCAGAAGACTCGGGTATTAGGAAGGCTACAGAGAAGACCTGAACTTTCGATGCAAAGAAAGAAAGAAAATATTTGAGGAAGCAAGACAAGATTTCAAAGCATATCAAGGTTCCTCATAAAAAATGCAGCCAGAAATAAAAGAATATGGAATGCCTCTTGCATTTGATCAATCTGCTTCACCATAGGAGGGAAAAGAGGTAAGCAAGCTCATGGAATTTTTACGCACCTGTGTTAAGTTGATTCAGGATAAAGGCATTGTACAAGAGATATAGAACTTAATCAGATAGTATGAAATAGGAAAGATAGACCCCTTACTGAATAGGGAAGTACATCAAATTGGAAAAAGGATAAGGACAAATAAATAATTACACTTGAATGCTCAAATAGGAGAGTATGATATAGACTATGTGGTCCTCGACTTAGGGTCGGAGGTCAATGTCATGACGAAGCAAACTTGGGCACTGATGGGGAAACCGAAGTTGATATACTCCCCTATCAGGCTTAGGATGGCTAACCAGCAAGTTGTCAGCCCCTTTGGCATATTGGAACATGTCCCTGTGGACATCGATGGAGTAAGAGCGTTCACAGATTTCGAGGTAATTGAGATAGTTGATGACAATTGCCCTTACCCTGCGTTGTTAGGAATTGATTGGGCCTTTAATGATTCTACTATTGTTGAATTGAAGAAAAGACGTATGAAATTTGAAATATATGGCCTTTGGTTCATTTCACCCTTAGATCTAGATGAGGGTCCACGATATACAAAGCCCATCAGAGAAGAAGACCACGCATACGAACTGGAAAACATATACAAATTGACATCCAGACAACAGGATTACATCAACCCTACAGCCGATGGGAATCTGAGTTGACGAAGTGACAACGCGTGTTCATTAGAATCAGAAGAAGCGTTGGAGAACTAGCAGAACCAAATGTATGAAGTATCTACCATAAGATGTGCTAGATTAACCAGAGAAGTTCATTGGATCAGCACAACAGTGAGTAACTTACCCACATTTGATGGTCTAAACCCTTTAGAAACCTTCCTATCAGATTTTGAGACAAGTGTACCAACACAACAGCGATTGTTGGCAATGGATGAGGCCCTGAAAGCCACACCAACAAGATGGTGGGGGGCACATAAAAGAAATATCACAGACTGGACACAATGTCAAACTTTGATGACAGTGCGGTTCGCAGCACAAGCAGTAAGTTGCGAAGTAAGGTATACTATTTGAAGTTTCCCAAAGGACCACGTGTGAAGCTGGAAAGAGACCTGGAGTGACATTCCCTAAGAAAAATGGGTGCACAGATTCATTAACATGCTGGACACAACCCCTATCAACTGGTGCCTTCAACCGGAACTGCACCTCATCGTTGCAGACTGGGAAGGTATGATTCAAAATTTTGTAACCACATTTTTATTTGAAATTGAATATCCTTCAGTATACCAAGCATTACAGATTGTGATACATAAGGTATTAGAAGAGGCATCTAGCCTCCCTATGGAACAAGAAGAGGACAAATGGACTACGCCTCTCCAAAAATTGCAGAGCTGCTACAACATCAATGCCGACGATGATGATCCCAGGAAGGTAAACATCACTGAAATAGAAGGCCAAAGAGATGTGTATGGACCAGGAGTTGAGCTACCATTTATTGGTCAGCCAATCAAGATTAAAAAAGTCAATATTGGGATAGAGGAGACACCAAATCTTGCCAATGTTCGAGATTACTGGGATGCTGCTACCATTGACAAGATTACAAAGTTGTTGCACGAATATCAGGACTTGTTTCCGACCAAGTTCATTGATATGAAAGGTATCAAATGTCATATGGGATATATGATGATACCTTTGAAACCAGGTGTGAAGCCATTCAAGAAAAGACCCTACAGATTGAACCCAAAATATAAGGAAAAAGTGAAGATTGAGCTCGACAAAATGCTGGAAGCAGGGATTATTGAACCTGTCGAAGAGTCAGAGTGGATCAGCACTATGGTGATACAAGACAAGAATATAGGAGAGATCAGGATCTGTGTAGATCTCAGGAAGTTGAATGATGCATGCCTACATGACCCTTTCCCTACACCATTCATTGATGAAGTATTGGATAATGTGGGAGGCCATGCGGTACATTCTTTTACAGATGGATTTTCAGGATACCATCAGATCCAGATTGCCAAGGAGGATCACCAAAAGACCATGTTTGCCACAGAATGGGGATCCTACCAATATATAGTGATGCCATTTGGACTGAAAAATTCCCCAGCCATCTTTTCCAGGGTGGTGGTCGAAGCGTTCAAAGAATTTTTGCATAAATTTTTAGAAGCATATTTTAATGACTGGACTGTGTTTAGTTTGTTGAAAAACCATATTGAATGTCTAAGGCTAATGTTGGATAAATGAAGGCAGTGTCAAATTTCTTTAAATCTAAATAATTGCATATTCTTCTCACCATTTGGAGTACTATTAGGCCATATTGTATGCAAGCAGGGATTGTTGGTTGATCCATCAAAAATTGCAATTATAGTTGATTTACCACCTCCTACTTCAATCAAACAACTACGCACTACGCTGGGACATACTGGCTATTACAGGAAATTCATCAAAGGATATGCACATATTACAACACTTATGGAGAAGTTGTTGAAGAAAGACTGCCAGTTTAGCTAGACAGAAGAATGCCAGACGAGCTTTGACACACTGAAACAAAAGATGGTTAATGTGCCTATTCTGGTTTTTCCAGATTGGAGCAAAGAATTTCATGTGCATGTCGATGCATATTCTATTGCATTAGGAGAAGAACTGGCACAACCTGGAAAAGGGGATATCAACCATCCGTTATATTTTGCTAGCAGGAAGCTATCTATAGCTGAATTTAATTACACCACTACCAAGAGAGAAGGATTAGCCATGGTGTATGTGCTACAGAAATTCCGCCACTACTTGTTGGGAGGACACTTTAAAATGTTCACAGATCACTCTGCGATGAAGTACCTAGTCAACAAGCCAGTGTTGGGGGGGTGAATATGAAGATGGCTTATGTTGTTTCAATAATATGATTTTGAGATCATAGTTAATCCAGGAAGAATGAACAAGGGCCCTGACCACTTGTCGAGGTTGGAACATGGCAAAGAACCCACCAGTTTGGAGGATACACTGTCGGATGCACAACTTCTCTCCATTAGAAATATTGATGACCACTTCAGAGACATAGTCCAATTCCTGTCAACGGGAATGGCACTTAGTGAGTATACAATTCCCTAGAAGAAACAACTAGTGGTGCGCGCTACAGACTTTTCACTGATAGCTGGTCAGCTATACAAGATGGGACCCGACAAGATATTAAGGAGGTGTGTTACAGAGATAGAGAAACCACTGATCCTCACAGAAGCTCATGAAGGCATCGTAGGAGGACATTATGTAGGGAAAGCAACTGCGCAGAAGGTTCTTAGAGTTGGCCTTTGGTGGCCTACCTTACACAGATATGCTAAAGATTATGCCAGAGTTTGTGATGTATGCCAGAGAGTTGGAAAACCATCCCGAATAGATGAAATGTCATTAGCCCCACAGATGACCCTACAAGAACTTGAAAAGTGGGCCATTGACTTCATGGGACCTATAAACCCACCAAGAAAGCGCACATGAGAACGGTACATAATTACTGCGACATAATACCTGACTAGATGGGTTGAAGCAAGAGCAGTAAAGGACTATAGTGCAACTACAGCTGCACATTTTATATTTGATGACATAATAACCAGGTTTGGATGTCCCAAGAGCCTTATGAGTGATCAAGGAACACACTTCATCAATAAGATAGTCGAAGCCCTGACTGAAGAATTTGTAGTCCACCATCAGAAGAGTACACCTTACCATCCACAAGAAAATGGAACAGTTGAAGCATTCAACAAGATCTTGGAGACTGCACTTACAAAGATTTGTAGTGTGAACATTTAAGATTACCTGCATTACTATGGGCCTATAGAACCACTTGCAAGAAATTAACAATGCAGACCCCTTTCAAGTTGGTTTATGGTCTTGAATTTGTTGTCCCGATGGAATACTTGGTGCCAAGATTAAGAATTTTTTCATTTACAGACATGGATGATACTGGCGTTGTTCGCAAGAAGCTTGCACAGTTGGTTGAACTGGAAGAAGACAGATTTATTGTAGGATTCCATCAATAGGTTCAAAAGGGACAAGAGAAGGCCTATCATGGCAGGCACAACAAGAATAAGGCATTCAAGCAGGGTGATTTAGTATTGTTGTATAACAGTAAGTTTACAAAACATACAGGGAAGTTTAGGACGCATTGGCTTAAACCATATGAGGTCGCCTATGTTACCGAAGGGGGAGCTGCACAACTGAAGACATTGAATGGAGAGTGGAAGGAAGGATTAGTGAATGGGAGTCGACTGAAGTTGTACTATGACAACTAGCTGCCTCCCAGACCTCAGTAAAAGAAAGAAGAAAAGGGTCTAGGTACCAAGTGCAGTTGAAACTAGGTACCAGACACAGAAAAGACAGTATGCACAAGGATGAGAAGGAGGAATAGAGAAGAAAGCAAAGGTTTCCTTGCGCAGTCCAAAGTCGAAGTAAAATAGAAGGATCATATCTGAAGTGCCTCGGGATGAGTCACAGGTGACTGTTGGGGGCCTGTTGGCCCTTGGTTATGGAAGGAAGTGAAGAACAAGGAAGAAAAGGTGAAAAGAAAACTTCACGGAAGACACAGTAACTGTCATTGGGTCGAAATAGAGCAAAAGAGAAAAAAAGATGGAGCGAAGTACGGAAATGCAAGTCGTTGGACGAGGAGATCGAGGATGATAGATTAGCAAGGAAGATGGATCGAGGACAACTCAACAAGTGGAAAAATCCACCGTTGGATGCTTTGGAGCACCGTGCAAGAAGGAAGGAAAGATAGGTTGGTGAAGCCCGGAAAAAGCCGGTCAAGTTGACCTAGGTTTTTAGACACCTAGTGTTTTGGTATCTAGGGTTTTGGCACCTAGGTTTCAGCCTAGGGCTGTCGGTGAAGTATTGTAATGTATAAATAAAGGTCAAGAAGACCTGGGTCAGGTTGGTACGATATTTTTGTTGATCTAGCTCTATTGTTGTGGTGGGATATTATTGTATTGAGAGAGAGAAGTGCTCAGTGAGAGAGACTTCTGGTATTGTAAGATCTTTAGCTGTGTGCGAAGGTCAAGTCCTACAGTTGGGTGCACGGGAAAGGGAGAGAAAGAGAGAGAAGAAAGAAGATCTACTAGCTAAGAGCACAGACAAGAATTGTAGGCTTTATCTTAATAAATCATAAGCATAGTTATGTGGAGGGTGAACCACATACATCTTGTGTTGTGTGTGTGATTGATGCTTTGATCTCTGTCACTGTTATATTGTTATTTGCATTGTTGTATTAGATCATATCTATAACTTTGTAGGGTAGATCTAGCTTGGTGAGGGATATATGAATGTTGTCTTGTTGTTGTTTTAGATCCACTTGATATTCCCCTGGTTGTAGACATCTTTGTCCTGCAACCCCCCTCTTAGCTGCTTCGGGTGAGATTGCATCTACTTCACAGGTTTTACTGAAAGGGCCAGTAGCTAGGGCTTGTTGGTACGCTCTTCGAGTGAACCCTGGGTCTGCCCCTGTGCCAACAAAGTTCTTAAGGTTCCGCTCCATTATTTTGGTCAAGGTAGTGCCAACAAATGATATCGAGAGTGGATCTTGGTTGTCATCTTCCATCACAGTAGTCTCTATGAGGACTTCTAATGGATTTTCCCCTATGACTGGTACCTTCCTCATTTGTTGTTACACAATCCTCCTAATGGCTTTGTCATATTTTAAATTTTTCAACTTCGCCACTTTGTTGTGCTTGTATGGTGTGCAAAGCCCCAAATCCATTCCACTGAATTGAGGATGACAACTGGGAAATTTTGTTGTTGTTTCTAGGATGTTTGTATCCTTAAGTGAGGCGTTGTTATTAAGAGCCTCTTGATCCCTTTTTTATTTCTCTTCCTCGGATGTCTTAGCTACATCTTCATCTTCTACTCTTTGTATTGTTATTGCTACATCTGCATCTACCCTTTCAGTTGTCTCTTTTGCTTCTCTTTCATCCTCTACCATTTTCTCGGTCGATGCCTTCACCTCTGCTTCTGCTTCTTCAACTTCTGCATTTTCCTTGGCTTCTTCAATATTTCTCTTATTCTCAATAACATCCTCCCTTTTCTTTTGAACATTTTCTTTTTTCCTTCTTTTCTTGTCATTTGTTGGTTCTTCCTACCCGGCTGATCCATAATGTGTAGATGTAGTTGTGGTCATTTATTTTGTTGATGTCTCTTCTTCATCTCATTTTCGGGCTTCTTCATGACCTTTTTCCTCATTAGTGATCCTTCCTATAGGTCTTCCTTGCCTCTTAGCGATAACTTCATCATAGGTATGAGCTCCACAATTAACTTCTTCCTCCTCCCAAGTAGTTGAAGTATATTCCCAAGTGTGTTTGATTTGACTGCAATAATCCTTGATCAATTTCTTGGGATCGTGTCTCTGGAACCTTTCTTCTGCAAAGTGATATGAAAATAGTGTATCTACTTTAGACTAGGCATGCTTGATGCTCCAGAATGAGTATGATCCAATCCATAATGGAAGTGGGGGCCATATAGCCTTATTGTCATGATATAGTGTCACCCCGACTCCATTGATCACAGTTTGATATGCGACCTCCTGAAGTACTAATATGTCAGGCACAAATCTTGAAAGAAATGTTGGAAATATAACTGAGAGGGGGGAGTGAATCAACTATGCATATAAGCTTGAAACTTTTCTTGTTATTTTCTGATTCTTTCTAGATTATTATTTAATGTGTTGTTGATAACTTAACATGCATAGATATACAATATTTGATCGATCACACAAAATACACAGAGACATTGATTTTCATGAGGAAACACATAAGGGTGAAAACCTCTTCTTCTTAGGATGTCAATCAAGCTCCAACTTTCATGTACATCACAGTCTTTGAGCTCCTACTCAAATATGAGGCTACAACCTCTGATAGGAAGCTACAACTTGTAGAGAGCACCAACTCTCAAATTTCTCTAGCACCAACTAGATGGAAGCACCAACTCCCAGGTTTCTCTAGCACCCACTAGATGGAAGCACCAACTCTCAGGTTTCTATAGCACCCACTAGATGGAAGCACCAACTCCCAGAATATCTTCTAGCACCAACTAGAATTTAGAGGACTGCAATCCTCCCCACCACCACCCTACCACCCTGATTGAATCTTACAAAACTTTACTTACTTTATCTGTCTCTGATATGGTATGTTACAGCTCCATGTCTCCTCTGCCTCTTGCAGCTTCTATACTCTGTTTCGCTTCTATACTCTGCTCTTTCTCCTACTGCGCGATTCTGCCTCACTATTCATATTTTCTTCTAAGTTTTATACTTAGCGTTCCCACTGCATTCTATGGGTTGAGCCTCTTATATACTTTTCTGGTCCTCTGCACAACCACCTTCTTCCCGCATGCAAACCCTATCAAAGAGCTCTACCTCTCTTCTTTGTTCTATGTTTTTATCATGCCAAGACCTCTACCACATCATCCACGCAACTCTTCACCTTATCTGGAAGTTATCCACAGTCTGTACATCATCAGTGGTCATTATCCTGAGATTCTTGGCTTCTTTGCCAGAGCGACCCTTCCTCTTCTCTGTTATAGTTACAGTTCATCTAACAATTACAGGAGTTCCTTGCAAAGAAGCTCCTTGTGAACTTCACCTGTGTGAACTAGCACTGGGTGCAAGTTCCTCTTCACATGTCCACAAGCTGTGACCACATGCTAACCAAAAAGGGCGCTACGAGACTTTGTGTTTCACGATCTTCTGCTATAAGTTGATTCGATTCTCCCAACTCACGATCTCTTAAGTGGAGCCTAGCAACGCTAGCTCCTTCCCTTATTTTCTATTGATGTGACCATTCGTTGTGACTTGGGGCCAAGCACTTTGGGACATCACATTTCGTGAACTCATGAAATTCATCGTGTCTGATCAATGGTCCACGATCCTCAATGATCCGACAGTCTAGATCTCACCTTCACGAATTGAGATTTCGTGAGTTTCATGTTTCGAGTCTTGTCCAATTGATGGTTGATGACATTCCTCGATCAACGGATGCGATCACCTTATTTGCACTTCGAGATTTCGTGACTCGCAATGTCGGAGGTTAGAGAACCTCCCTTCTTTCGATTCCCAAACTTGTGCTTGTGTTAGATCGACGGTCCACAATCTCCCTGTGATCCAACGGTCGAGATCTCCTCTTCATGTTTCGCGATGTCAAAAATTGGCTCACCTCCCTTCTTCCAATTCCCGAACTTACACTTGCGTCAATTTGATGGTCCATGACCCTCCACGATCCAACGGTCTAGATCAACTCGCGAACTCGTACATCGTGAGTTCCTAAAACTCTCACCTTTGACTTTTCTAGTTCGTGAGTCAGCGAAATGCTAATCTCTCGCCGCATGTCCTTCCCAGCACCAATGGCTAGGATCGACTCCACTCTTCCCCTTGCAAATATTCTGAAGTTTGATTCTTCGAACTCTTGAATCTACTGCACTTGTCAACCCTGACGATGGACGGTTCCGATGACTTTGGAACTTGTCTCGTGCACTTTCCTTGGGATCCAACGGTTGTTGGTCCACGTACTCAGATCTAACGATTGAGATATATTCTCCTCTTCTTTGCACGCTCGTTCCTCCTGTCTGGACTCTGATCCAATAGTCCAGATTCTTCACAGTGCTCAATCTGATGACCACTATCGCTCCTCCTCCTAAGCTTACAATTTCTTCTGACTTGGAAGATTCCAACATTTCAAAGGTTCCACCTTTGAACTACCTCCTGCAAGATCTTTGACTTTTGGGTCTGCGCGTTTCAGAATGTTGTCTCTCCCGAGCTTTGGCAATGTGACCATCGTCATTGTTTTTCTTTCCATGAATGACAAGCACACTCTTCCTGTAAACATGCCAACAATATCCCCCTTTGGCATTGATGGCAACCCTAAAAGGCTGCACTATTCTTCAGACCTCCAACTGTAGCAGACCACACTCTTTTCTCCCCCTTTGACATAAATTTCAAAGAGAACTGAGACTGACTCTGTTCTTCCCTTGATCAGAGATGCAATAAGAATTCTCCCCCTGATTAGATATACTATGAGCACTCTCCCCCTGATCAGATAGACTATTTTAACTTGATAACAGGGTCACGCCCAACTTCTGGCGTAGATACTCAAACTAAGATATTGCAAGCGGTTTAGTGAAGATATCAACGATCTAATCTTTGGATGGAATATAATGCAAAGAAACCACAGATTTGGTTACCTATTCCCTCAATAAGTGATACTTGATGGGTATATGCTTGGTCTTGGAGTGAAAGACAAGATTCTTTGATACACTAATTGCATTAGTATTATCACAATAAATTGGGATCGGTGCAGTATATTTTATCTCCAAGTTTGCAAGTGTCTGAATCATCCACAATACTTGGGCACAACAAGTGGTAGCTGCAATGTATTCAACTTCTGTATTTGATAAGGAAATGGAACCTTACTTCTTGCTCAACCATGCTACAAGGGAATCTCCTAACAATAATGCACCTCCACTCGTGCTTTTCCTTTCATCCACACAGTTAGCCCAATCAACATCTGAATAGACTGATAGTTGAAAATTATGATTCCTAGGATACTATAGGCCATAGTTCATTGTTCCTTTCAAGTATCTGAATATTCTTTGGACAGCTAACAAATTACTATGTTTAGGTGCAGACTGATACCTTCCTACCATTCCAACAACATGCATTATGTATGGACGGGATGTTGTGATGTACAATAGGTTGCCTATCATAGACCTATATGAACTCTGATCAACATCAGGTGAGTCATCATCCTTGCTTAACTTACATCCAGTGACCATAGGTGTGCTCATAGGTTTAGAATATTCCATTTGAAATCTTTTCAACATTTCTCTTAGATATTTTTCCTGAGAAAGAAATATTCCTTCAGACCTCTGAGTAATTTGTAGACCAAGAAAAAATGACAGTTCCCCTATCATAGACATTTCAAATTCAGACTGCATGGCAGAAGCAAACCATTGCACCAATGAAGCATTATTACTACCGAAGATGATGTCATCTACATAGACCAACACAATGAACAAATCATTACCCTCTATTTTGATATATAGATTGTTGTCAATTGTTCCTCTCTTGAACCCTTTGTCTTGAAGATATGTATCCAGTCTGTGATACCAGGCACGAGGAGCTTGTTTCAACCCATATAAGGCTTTCTTCAGCTTGCAGACAAAGTCAGGGTTATCTGATAGTTGGAAACCCTCTGCTTGTTCCATATAGACTTCTTCTTTTAGATCTCCATTTAGAAAAGATGACTTGACATCCATTTGATAGACTTTAAACTGTTTATGACAAGCATAGGCAAGAAACATTCTAATAGATTCTAATCTTGCTACGAGTGCAAATGTTTCATCAAAATCCAGTCCTTCTATTTGAGAATATCCTTTGCAAACCAATCTAGCTTTATTTCTTACAATATTTCCTTTCTCATTCATCTTATTTTTATAGACCCATTTGGATCCTATTACATTTTTATTTGTTGTCCTAGGAACGAGTTCCCAAGTGTAATTCTTTTCAATATGGTCCAGTTCCTCATTCATTGATTTTAACCAATTTACATCTTCACTAGCTTCATTAAAGTTCTTGGGTTCCACCATGGATATGAAGGCTATATATGATTTCTTGATGTCTTTAATTATCCTCCTCCTGGTTTGTACACCTTTGTCTTTCTCACCAATTATCTGACTTTCAAGATGATTCTTTTGAGTAATTCTGGAGGACGGATTTGATGTTAATTGTTGTCCTGACTCCTCTTGTCTGGGTGTCTCTTCTCCACCTGATTCATCATCTTCTTGTGACTCTGGGATTTGTTTTTCTTCATTTTCATTATTCTCATCATCTTTTTCATTTGGCTTAGTGCTTATTCTCTGTTTATCTTTTACAGGAGCTTCTTCATCAATTCAAACATCAATCCAGTCTACTAATTTATGCATTCTTTTGTTAAAGCATCTATATACTTTACTGTTCGTTGCATATCCTAAGAAGATACCTTCATCAACTATACTATCAAATTTTCCCAGATGATCATCATTATTTTTTATGTAGCATTTACTTCCAAATACTTTGAAGTGCTTGATTGATGCAGGTCAACCAAACCACAACTCATGTGGAGTTTTATCAATGTTCAGCCTTAGATGTTCTTTGTTCATAATATGAATAGTTGTGTGAACATCCTCCACCCAGAAGGTTTGTGAAATGTCCCTTTCACTCATCATATCCCTTTCCATCTGTTGAACTGATCTATTTTGGCATTCTACAACCCCATTTTGTTGAGGAGTACCTGGGATAGTATATTCTCTTTTAATTCCATGTCTGTCATAGAATTCTTTGAAATCTCTTGACATAAATTATCCTCCTTTGTCTGAGTGAATTGCCTTTAACTTCCTTCCTGTTTGATTCTCGACTAATGACTTAAACGTTTTGAAATTCTCAAATGCGTCAGATTTTTCTCTGAGAAAGGAAACCATGTAAGTCTGGAGAAGTCATCAATGACCAGCATAAAGTAACATTCTCCTCCAGTTCCTTCCTTTCGCGATGGTCCACACAGATCCATATGAACAAGTTGAAGTGGTTTCTCTGAATATGTGAAACTCTTCAATTTGAATTGAGCACGAGTCAGCTTCCCCATTTGGGAGGATTCACATACAGAGTTATGAGGCTTAGATATTCTTGGAAGATCTTTCACAGCACCTTCATTATTCAGTTTGACAATATGATCAAAATTCAGGTGTCCAAGCCTTCTGTGCCATAACCAACTTTCATCAAATTTGCTTAAATGACATTTCTCCATATCTTCCCTTAGAACATATACATTGTTTTTAGTTCTAATCCCTTTTGCAATCATCTCTCTTGTGTTTATTGTCTTTATTTTACAATTCTTGGTAGTGAAAATGACTTCACATCCTCTGTCACATATCTGACTGACACTAAGAAGTTTATGCTTTAAACCATCAACAAACAATACATCTTGAGATTTGCTTATTCCATTACTTAAGATTACTAGACCTTTACCTCTGATCATTCCTGGAGCATCATTTCCAAAGGTCACACTCCCTGATTTATTTTCTTTGAGAGATAGGAACTTACTTTTGTCACCTGTCATATGACTGGAGCATCCGTTGTCAATATACCAGGGGTCCTTTTGTCTTTGGGCTGACAACATTAATCCACACAGGTTATCTTCATTCTTATTCCAAACCTTGACGTCTTCAACTCTGTGATTTGAGTCTGGCTTATAGTTCTTTAAGCAACAGTCTGCAGCTTTATGTCCATAATTATGGAAGATGTAACATTCTGGTTCATTAAATAAAGGATCATAACGATTGTTATGTTTAATCTGTGTCCTTTTCCCATCCATCACATGATTTGCAATCTGTGGTTGTTTGTTACTTGGTTGTCTCATTCTTTTTTGTGGCAGATATTTATTCCTTGGTTGTCTGGATTGCTCATGTTTAAATCTTAAAGAACAATTTATAGCTTTGTGGCCAAAGTTAGAGCAGTAAAAACAATATCCATAGAAAAAATTTGTGTACCTGGAAAAGGGTTGTCTTCTTTGAGCAGGTCAAATTTCTTCCATGCTGATGACTTCCTTGAGCAGAGGATGTATTATTTCTTTGTTCTATAGATTCATTTATGGTAGATTTTCCTTCACTCCTCCTTGGCGGCTGATTCTCTTCCTTTGTTTCTGCAGGTTTGTTGTTGTCAATGGTTGTAGATTTGACAAACTTGATGGATTCTTTGTTACTTGGCTGACCACTACTTGATCCCTCTTCATAACCAAAACAAATTTTCAACTTTGAATTCCTTTGCTGATTCAGAATGGAGGCTAATCCTTCTAAGGCTTTAATACTTGTCAGATTCTGATGATATAAGGCCTGAAATTTCTCTAGATATTTTCTGACGGTCACTACTTCAGCTTCTGATTTTTCACCTCTTGTTTCGGCTTCCTTCAATTCTTGTTTGAGGATGTCTTCAATATTCTTATATTCTTCTAAATTAACCTTCAACAGAGCAATTTCTTCAGATGGTTCATTGCTTGTTTTCTCATACCCGATCAATAACTATTTTTGTTTTCTTTTCTTTTTTCTGAGTCTATCAATCTCTTCCATGGCACTGGCAATTTCTCCTTCAAGATCAAGGATGATTTTAAGGATGGAAATTTATTTTAAAATGTAAAAACCTTGGCGAATCTTACTAATCCTTCATATTCCAACAATAAATGTTTGGCGATATTTTTATAAAATATTCAAATTTATAAGGATTGTATATAGTTTGTATAAAATTTTGGCGATTTTTAAGGTAAAACAATTTTATCCTATAGAATTTGGGCGAATCATTTTTAGAATAGAGAATATTTTTTGGGGAA
>SNQJ01S0002529.1:356094-382107 GCA_010110895.2 Picea sitchensis | reverse complement strand
GATGTCACAAATTAGGGTTGACCATAAAAGCAATACACTTATTCCCAAGAATCAATACGCAAGCATCTTAATCATTTTAGGCTTATCATTAGGGTTCGATGTCACGCCTTAGCAACAGGATTATTTAAGGCCTAAATATACTTTTTAAATCGATTTGATAAAACAGGTTCTTATCGTACAACCAAAATTGACTAAGTAATACTAATCTTCCGATTTTTTATAAAAGAAATAAAGTTACTCAGTGGGATGGCAGGGTTAATGAATCAACGATTTGACAAAACGAGGCAATGACTGGCTGGTGGCAATTGACAGCAAAAATTTTCCTGTAGAGTTAAGAAGAAGCTAAAATTTACCTGCTACCAAAATGTTAAAGATATTATGATAAATTACTGGCTTGCGACAATAATGTTAAAATGATTGGTTGGCGGCAATAATGACTGGCTGGCGGAAATAATGTTAAAATAAATTATTCGCTGCTACCAAAAGAATTTACCTCAACTAAATCGTAATAATTTTTTTTTGAGAAAACTAGATTCCTTTCCCACGCAGTCAAGAGTAAAAGGGGTTATAATTTCATAAAATGATAATAGGAATAATTTCGTTTAAGAAAACGTGATTATTTTCGTGTCCTTCAAATGTCTTTGTATTGACTCAAGCATGAACATTTAATTTTATATATTCAAGCACCGAGGTACAGGCCGATATGAGGCACATTTATGGGACAAGAGATGCTGGAACGAGACAACATACTAAAGGCAGACAAGGTAGTGATAAAAAATTTCAACTGTTTGCCCACTCCATATATCTAGGGTTTGATACCCAGTTTAAAGGCCGCGTATTTAATCCATGAGTAAAATGAACGAACCATATTCAGGAAGGACATTATAACTATTAACTACACTTAAATTGCCGATGGTTAAAACAATAACATCGTATTTAAAAAGGGAGAATAGGTAGATTCACATCCGCCTTATGCATTTTGGTGGCAACAACATTAGCCTATTGAGAAAGCCATATATTATTCTAACTTTACAATGACTCATTTACCCTGGCGTAATGAAGGATTGCCACAGGAATGGTCTCGGAATCTGGCAGTGTGGTTATTCGGCAGTAACCACAGGAGGGCAAGGAATTTAAATATCAGCGACGGAATATAACACGCCCAGAAATGAAGGAATGATACATATCAGCGACGGAGTATACAAGCCCAGCAATAAAAGAATGATCCCAATACACATATAAAATTGCCCTGCACACTATATACACGCCCAACAACAAACGAATAAACCCTATACAAGTGTAAAATGCCCAACGCCATGTATGCATGCCCAGAAAGGAAGAGCATAATCCTTACACCATTATAGAATGCCCAACACACAATATACACACCCAACAATGAAACGAATAATCCCTACACAATTGTAAAATGCCCCACACACTGTATACACGCCCAGCAATGAAACGAATGAACCTTACTGCCCCTAACGCCCATTGTAAAACGAGAATCCCATGGAGAGAAACAACGCCCCAACAAGAAAACGAAGACCACTGGAAATCACCCACCCTATAAAATGAAACCCCCACAGAGAAGAATGTTCCCAAGGTACAAAAACAAAAACCCACTGGGAGAAAGAGCAACGCCCCAAAAACATCAACACCAACCATAATATAAAAATTTCTTTTCTCAGCTATTATAACAGTGCTAAATACTTTATTTACGAGGTGGGTAGCAGCAGTAAGGGTTTCATGGTCACGCCAATATCCATTAAGCTACAGTCCACATACACATTTCACACTATATCCATTAACCACAAGCTGCATAAGGCCATTAACCACAGTTTAGAAATATACATAGCAAGATAGAAAACCAAAGATTTACATACCTGGTTCCTTAATGCCTTCAACAATGTTTCTAGTGCTCCTGCCGCTCCTGCTCCTGCTTGTCGACTTCAATGAGCTAACCAGTACCTCTCAGCCAAACGCTAGGGGTACTCTTCTTCCCCCTCAGCCCCCTGAGCCGCAAAGGGGCCACACACAACCAGAGAGTCACTAGCTCCTCAGCTCACCTCCAAGGCTGAGCTACCACTCAAAATGTGCTAAGGCTTCCCAACTCCTACCAGCAAATCAGTCAGTCTCTCTTTTCTCAGCATAGCAATCCAATCTCAGCCAAAAATCCCTTTCTTTTCCTCTCTCCCATCCCTTTATCCCCTCAAACCCAAGCCCTTTCCTCTCTCCCATTCCTTTATCCCCTCAAACCCTAATTCTCCTTTCTTTTTTAGGGTTTTCCCCCTCTTTTCTCTTTGACTTTCTTCCTTTTTTTCTTTTAGTTTATTTCGTTTATATAATTCACTTTTATTTTCCCTCTTTTTTTTTTCAAAATTCAAGGTATGTGCTCATTTTTTATTTATTTATTTATTTTTTCTTTTATTCGCTTATGTAATCTTATCTTTATTTCCTTTCCACATGCTTTTCTAACTTATTGGTTTATAATTTGTATATAATAAAAATATACATATATATATTTTCATTTTTCTTTAATAAAAATGCATTCATCATTTAATTTACAATTAATACATTTGTATTTTCAGGACTAAAGAGAGATTTAGACGATGGCAACCCAGCATAGGGGAAAAGTAAAGGTTTTACAAAATGAAACAAGAGGATTTACAAGGAGGGATGGAGATGTGGTAAAGTGAACTAGACAAGTAAGAGGGAGACGGATACTGGAAGATCCGTGCGATGGAGGATAGCTTTGGCATGTAAGGATAAAGAGAGGGTGATGGTCCGAGTTTTTGTTCCTTTTTGGAATTTCATTTGTTAAGGCCACGCCAAATTCCCCCTCGGGTTTCTAGAAGGTCTTAGGATTAAGGTTTAGATTCTGAGCCAGGCAACCATTAGTTGCGGGTAATTCTTAATGTTTTATCTGTGTCAAGACTTAGGGGCTAATTAGGCTGACTCCAACCACCTTTATCGCGACATCCCCTTCAGGTCGCACCACGTCCACCAAGGGTGCCACCGGAATTTTTTGTGCGACATGTCTTCGGATGCAACGGTATATGTGCTCCAAGGGTGCCACTCACATCTGTTTTTCTCAGCATGCCTCTGTGATGCAATCATCGGCTCCAAGGGTACCACGATCAACCTGGACATTGGTGTAGACCTCTATAACCCCCGGAGTCAACATTCCACCAGGTGAACTAGTAGGAGACTATACTTGGTGGAATAAGGCTCGCCTTTATTGCACTTCTTTAGAATCATCGTGGTTACCGCATCGGTCCTCTCGAATAGGTAATCGTTAGCAACTACGCTCGAGCCACGACGGAGTGCGTTGCGCGGGTATGTGGTCGTTGGTCTCACCTCTCCCTCAACCTCTCGCAATCGTGTGTGGCCCCTTTAACCCATATGTGAGCACGGTCGGCAAGACATCGCCACCGCATCACCGATAATCATGTCATAAATGTCAATATCAAATCATCAATCAAAATGAAACATCATAATAAAATATATCAACCGAAGCACACCTCACCAAACTGAGTCCGCGGTTCCCACCGATGCCTCGCGATCCTCAAGGTCAAAAACCCCATTACACTCAATCCAACCGAGTCAATAGCACCTCGCCTACATCAAATAGTGACACATCATGTCATCTTCAAATCACATCATAATCAAATAAATATCATAGGTCTAACATCGTTTGGTTCACTCACTCTATGCAGCAAGTGCTCCTCAAATAATAAGTGTTCTCGGTACACCAGAGCGGGATGTTACATCAATATCTAAGTGACTTTTATGCCCAACATTCAATTGGCCACTTTATGGATTTTCTACTTTTATTAATTGTATTAATAATGTTAATACTTTAAAATTGTATTATTTGCATTTAATGTCTAAGATATTATGCCATCAAAATTGTTTTTTTTTCTATTATGCTTTTAAATTTTTTGGATCTAAAATTATTTGGAGTATTGAAATTTCAACAAAAGTTTATTTTGAAGATACCAAAAATACAGTCACCATTACGCTATAAAAATACATACCTAGCATTGGGTGATAAAGTGACATTGTGTTTATGTTTCACAGTAAGAGTAGATTCATAAAAGCACCGTAACTGCAGATTGACAGAGACGTTAAGTTCACATATTCAACTCTACTCTGTTTCTATCATTTCGCTGGTTTTGGCTCCATTAATGTAAGAATGTTTTCTCCCGATTTAGCAATTCACCATTTGGGTTAATGATAGCAATCCACTTTATTTAATAAAGGCACCGGCCTGTATTAGTTAACCTTTCATAACAACAACTACTTTATATTAGTTGGTATGTATAAATAGAAAGCTACTTTATTTGGCTGATGTTCAATTAATGTTAATAGCTAGTAGGTGAGAACATGGTTAAATTAGAACCGCCCAATTTGAAGGTGTAATGACTATAGTGGAGTGGTGAATTTTGACTATTGCAATTTCCGCATACGTTGATTGATATATGATTGAGATTGTTAATTAATTTCGTGGTTAGTAATTATAATTGGAATTGTCCAACTCACAGGGGCTTGTAGGATATCAGACTCTTCGATTTGATAAAGCTAGTCGCCCTGTATATAAGTCTAGTGTGTGATTATTTCCATGTAAAGAATCCAGTGACATATCAAGAGTCTCAGGCCCTACCTTTAAAGTGTGGTTTCCACCTTTCAACACACCCCGATAGAGATTACTAGATTCTCACTCGAAAGCAATTTCAATAAGAGCCTATTCAATACTCCCTTCTCTCCTGAGCGTAGAATGAAAATTACCGCTTTCCCGCTGCGTAAATAGTAAAAATATACTACCATGATTTCCTTCTATGTTCGTGACCGCATAACCCAAGATGTCGCTAATTCTGTGCACTACGTGACTTGAGGTCTCTTGTTGATCATCGCGGGTTATGTTTTGTTAGTCGTCGCGGCGACGTGAGTCAAGTGTGTTCCGCTTCCTTTTTACACAAACACACCTTTAAAAAATAAAAATAAAATTGCAATTTTTTTTTTTTTTTTTTTTATGGTGAATTTGAGGTTCGCTACATATGGTATCAAATAGGGTTCGACCCGCGACTTGGTATTCGCTACTTACTTCGCGACATGATTAGATTTGATTATACTATTGGTGATTGAGTTGATTGTGTGTGTGCGCGGTAATCATGGTTAGAGGACGCCATTGCAGGCAAACAACGTTGGTGTTAGGGAGGCTGGACGCCTCTAGTAGCATCCACATCCGAGGGTCCCAACTCCCCCGTGGAGAGGCGGAAAGCGTGTTCTGACAGAGCGTATGGGTGCTGGTGACGGTCGATGATGAAGTCTTTCGCCATTACGTCCGAGGCATCACCGACACGTAGACGAGGCCACCGACATCTCACGAGGTTCCACCGCCGCGACCGACCGCCATGTAGCATCTATCAGGAACTTTAGAAGTTTAAATTTCCAAAGTTCTTTGGTGCTCCGGATGGTTTTGCCGTCGGTGGTTGAGAATATGGTGATGTGTTTCAAGACTTCAATTATACTCAAAGATGAAGGTTCACATGGCTTCGAATTGGAAGGGAGCGCCTTATGGTGGAAGACGCTCTTGCTATAGTTGAACATGGCCGTTGAAAACGTATCATGGGAACTGTTCGAGTAACAACGGAGAGTTCAGAGAACTCATTGAGCTACCAATGAGTTCAACGACATTTATTGTGGAGGTCGACGATGCCCTCGAAGTATCGCTTTATGGAGCTAATTCGCATGCTCCACACCTAACACCGAAGCTCAAGGTCACCAAAATGCTTGGCCTTAATGACAACCTCGCATGCAAAGGTTAGATCTTTATGCCTCAAACCTTAACGCATCGCCCAAAAGGTCCTCATAGCGTAAAAGGAGCTTTACTGGGGTCGCATCAGACTTAATGCAGACCAACAAGGTGGTTCATCCGGGTACAATCGCGAACATCGTATTAACAGACATACCGCCGATATCGCGGTTTCCGTGAGAGGATCCACTTTCACCACTCGACGACCGCCACGCCAGCCGCAACCTTATCGGGGACCAAGATCGCCAGCAGCTCGCCACCCGCAAAGAATATTCAGTTTGTGCCCTGCTCGCTAAAGACCGCCCGCCTATGGGCCGCCATATTCTACTTCAGGTACTGGGACTTCTTGGATGAAGAAGGGGTGTTGGACGGGTTGGGAGCCACACCACAAAGGCGACTTCTATGGAGAGGACTAGAGGTTCGATTAATCCCACCACTACCGTGGGAGATATGGGCAAGGCCCATCGGAGTCATGCGGCGGTGAATAACCACCAAGCAGATCACCAGTTGACTGTTCTTGAGATGTTAGGTACCATTGCTGACGAAGACTTTAGTATTTTGATAGACCCAAGTGCTACCGAGAGTTTCATTTCGGTGCGCTGCTGAAAGGATTAAGGTAAAGGTAGTCAACAGGGCGAGTTTAGATACGTAGAAATGACATCAAGAGCCAAATGGTTGGAGGAATTGTTACGGGCTGTGCCCTTAACATGCGAGAGTTTGTCACGAGGGTCAATTGTATGTCATGATATTAGGACATTACGACGTCGTGATTGGTATGAAATAGTTGGAATCATGAGGCTATACTCAACCTGTGAAGATGAAAATGAAGACCGGATGATGAAGATGTATTTATCAGGGACAGAACTAGGGGAGTACTGAGGTTCGTCTCTTCCTTATAGTTACCGAAGAGTATGCATAAGGTGCAAGTTTTATGCGATCCTCGAAGTTAAACTAAAGGGAGTAGCGAAGGTCTAGAACACCTTCCAAAGGTGAAGGCGTTTACGATCTATTTCCTGAGGAGTTGCTTGGGATGCCACTAGAAAGGGAACTGAAGCCACTATAGATCTGAAATCGAGGACTGAACCGATAACAAGAACGCTTCTTTATCCGATGTCAACCCCAGAGTTGCAAGAGCTTAAAATGCAACTAAAGGAGTTGGTGGACCGATATCACCAGTGTGTCACCTTGGGTGTGCCTACTATTTTCATACAAAAGAAGGACGGATCATGGATGGCATTGATCATCATTAATTGAACAAGGATATGATCAAGAATCAATATCCTTACCAAGAATTGATGATCTGTTTGATCAGATGAAAGGGGCAAGGATTTTCTCAAATTTTTATTTGCGATCAGGGTATCACCTGTTGAGGATCAAGGAGGATGACGCCCCAAGATCAGCCTTTAAGACGAATGGACACACGAATTTACTATTTTACCGCTTAACGTATTGAAACTCTAGGGGTTCTTGTTTATTGTTCAAGTTCTTGCGAAAGTACTTGGACAAGTTCATCCAAGGGCTTAAATTGACTATTCCCGACCCACTGGATGATGGAGGAGCATGATGAGCACTTGCACTTGGTACGTTATCCGGGTAAGAGCACAAAATTGAAGTGGGAAGTTGTCCAAATGCTCTTTTCTCAACGAGGATTCACTACTTAGGGCATACCACACATTCCGGTTAGAACACAGGATCCAAACAAGGTTGAGGCTATTATAACGGCCCGGTGGCCGAGAATGTCACGGCGCGTGTATCTTCATGGGTTTAGTAGGTTATTATCGACGGTTTGTCGAGGATTTTCAAGGATAGCAAATCCAATCACATAATGCGGCAGCACCAAGAAGTTTGTTTGGACCGAGAAATGCTACAGCTCAAGGCTTAAAGAGTTGTTGACCATAGCCGACATTAAAGGTCCCCCATTATGGATGCAGACTTTGGTATGCACTGATGCACCAAGGAAGGTTTAGGCGTAGTCTTGATGCAAGACGGACGAAAGATTAAGCACCGGCGGAAATTGAGAAGGCATCGAGAACTATGTGACACAATAATTTGGAGTTATTAGCCATTGTATATGCCTTGAAGGTTTTGGAGACACTACCTTGTTGGATTTTACTTATCGCCAAAATGACGAAGTTGAGGATGTTGATCCCGAGCTAGGCTCATAGAGAAGCCATACGACCCTGTGAGTCACGTAAGATGAGGGAAAACCTAAACCCTTATTCTTTGAAGGAATGAATACCGACATAGTCAACTTTGTGGCTAGGATCTACGAGAGTGTCGCCAGGCTGAACATAGACAGCCTGCAAGATTACTTCAACCACATGTCATCTCTAATCGAAATAGGAAGTTATTTCGATGGATTCTATTGTTGGATTTCCACCACGGCAAGGAGACAACACTGATTTTTGTAGTAGTAGACACTGACCAAGAGTGCTCACTTTAATCCAGTGCGTACGACGTATCAGAAACCTAAAATAGCTAGAGTTTTCATCAAAGATATAGTGAGGTTGTATGGCATGCCTAAAAAGATCATATCCAATAGAGGATCGATGTTTAAATGACAATTTTGGAATAGTTTCCAAGAGCCTTGGGAACCCAACTTAAATTAGTAATCGCCAGATACCCGCAGACCGACGACGCATGTAATGAACAAACCAAACTTGAAGGCATGTTGCCTGCACGCCGAAGGACCAAAAGCCGCTGGGAGGAATTTTGCCCTAGTAGAGTTCGCTTACAACAACAAGTACCAAAGCACCATTAAGATGGCACCTTTTGAGCTTCTATACGAACACGACGTTCTTTGAGTTTGGGATCGGGCTTGAGGATATTAGGTCCGTGGGATGAGAAGTGATCCAAGAAATGGAAGAGAAATGAAAACCATAAGACAAAGGATAAAAGAAACGCAGATTGACAGATGAGTTATGCCGATGCTTAATCGAAGCCTAATCGTGAAGTTAGTGGCGCTCGACGATTGAACTTTTATGCGGTTTAAACCGTAAGAGTTCGATCAATTTTGGAAAGTGAGCTAAACTCTCTGCTAGGTTTTTGGGACCTTCGAGATTGTGGAGAGAAAGGCTCGCGGGCCTATTTGACTAGCCTTGCCCGATTCTTTGAGGCTTATGCACGCTGTTTTCATGTAACTGCTTTTGAGACATTATATTAGCATCCATTTACGTGATTGACATGAGTCTCTTTATGTGTATCGGACGAGGGAGCGCTCAAGGATGATCTGGTCCGCATCTTAGATCATTGTGTCTGACAGTTACGACATCGAATCCATAGATCGTGTCAAGGTCCGCGGGGACAAGAGGTCCGCACGTCTTAATTGGCATTTAATGCCTATTATTGTTTGATAGATAGACTTATGATACCGTGGTAATTTTATTTCGACATTTAACATCCCGAGGGGGTGTATGTAACATCCTGCTCTTGCGCACCGAGAAAACTTATTCTTTGAGGACACTGCCCGCAAGTGATCTGGACTGCCGATGCCAAACATTTATCCTTGATTATGATGCTATGATAGATGACATGATGTTTTACCCGCTTTGACGAAATGCGCTATTGATCATTTTTATTGAGTGTGTTTGGACCTTATGCAGAGGCACGGTGGAACCCCTTGAATCGTGATGATTTCTAGGGAGTGTGCTATTTCAGCGATTTTTTTTCTGTGATATTTCATTGATTTGGATGATAAGGATGCTGATATGTTCGGAAAGATGATTTTTTGATGATGCAAAGCAATCCATAGCTCATTCTAATTGCACTCACATATGGAGGTAAAGAGGTCACACATGATTTCCGAGAGGTTGAGGGAGAGGTGTGGATAACATCCCCGCCACGTACTTACCAGCACTCCGGCCGGGTTTCAAACTGTAGGTTAATGATTACCTAGTCTCATGAGGATCCACGATGCCATGAGGGCGATACAACATGGTCAATCACTCAATGATGATTCTAAGGGGCGCGCATCAAGGTGGGGCCTTATTCCTTAGATCCCTTAGACTCCCAAAAGTTCACTTGGGGGAGTGTTGAATCCAGAGGTTATAGATGTCTACCAATCACACAAGTTGGAGAGTGGCACCCATGGAGAAAAGAGTGCATCTTGAAGGGCAAGCCACACAAGGAAAACAGAAAGAGGCGAGCGGCACCCTCGGAGCACATGGTGTATCCTCGGCGGCACGCTGCATAAGAAATGAATGAGGCAGGGCATTCCCTTGGAGCACGTAGTGCATCCCGAAGGCCACGCCGGGTTGATGATGATGAAGAAACAAACCTAGATGGCCCTAAGACATGAACTTTTAAGAAACTTAAACAACTTCCCAACCAAGTGGCCAGCCGTAATCTAAGTCCTAAGTCTAGATGATTTGATTTAGAAGATCCTAGAATAAAATAAAAATTCTAAACAAAACCCACTGCAATAGTATTCATAAATTTTGGGGTAAATGAAGAGAGTAAGAATTTCTAATTAAACTAATGGTTTTAAAAATTTTTCCAAAGAAGAAATTATTTCCTAACTTGTGAAAGTACAAAGATATTAAATAAATAATAAAAGGAAAAGATTTAATAGCTAAACTTCCATTTTGGGTCTAATAAAAGGGGAAAGAAGGAATAATAAGAATTGGGAACCAAGTAAATGGAGGAAACATAATAAATGAAAGATGGGAACTCATGGTAAAGCTTATATCAACATAGTAAGGAATCTAGAATTAAGAACCTTCTAAAATGAACTAAATTAGCAACTTCATTTTTAGAAAATACCAAAACCTTAGTGGAATCTAGGAACACCTAGGAGTGAATTTAGGAGCAACCTAGGTGGGTGAGGGAAATGAGAAAATTAACAAATTAATGAAAATGATTACTTGAGGAAAGAGGGGAATGGACCTATAATTTGTGTGGAGGAGATCATTTAGTATTTTTTATTAAAACTTAATTAAAATGCGGATTTAGGGAAAGTTGGAGGTGGGAAAAACTCTACAAAAGAAGTGGGAAGATGAGAAGAAGGGGATCTACTAGCGTGAATGTTACACCGGCCGGATTTTGACTTGACCTGGACACTTGTGGAGAGTTGGGATTTTCCATCTTGGATAGGGGTGGTAGCTCAGCTCATGGTGGGTGAGCCGGGAAGCCAGGATCTGGGTAACTGGATAGTGTGTGGCCCCTCGGCGCCCGAGGGACTAAGGGGAAGAAGAGTACCCCTAGCTTACTTGTCCGGGAGGTACCGTGGGTGAGGTCTCACGGCTCTGGTGAGCCGGGATGCAATGTAGCGGATGTGGCACTAAGCCGCCGGACGCCGCCCAGACGCAAGCTTATGGGGCACAAGCATGCTTTTCATATTTTTATGGTAGAATGTGTTAGGACTGATCCGCTTATTAATGGAAGGGTAGAATGACTTGTTTTTATCATTGTATTCCGACCATGGGATAACTCAATGGGTTCTTGTATAAGTTTGTTATCATTGTATTATGGAAATGAAAAGAAATGAATTACACGTCTACATTGCAACGACATTCTGAAATTTAAATAATAAAAGGGGTTTTGATTCTGGTCTGCCTTTATACTTGTGTCCGGGGTTGAAAACGCTGGGCTCCCACCGCTTAATCGGGTAAACTCTCACCTCCTAACTTTATGACTCAAGCGTTGATGGCCCTCCCTTTATATATATATATATATATATATATATATATATATATATATATAAATTGTTGAATCGTATATTTTTCCTCCACTTGGTAGTTATGCATTGTCAATAACCCTTCCTCTGCATTTTGTTTTTATTGATTGCCCGCTGTCTTGGGAGGCGCGTTTTTATTGCTGCAGACGTTGTATCGCTGTAGGCATCAGATGATTGTGGGTGTTTTTCATTTTACTGTGGGCATTTTACTTATTGGCTGTGGGCGTTTAATATCCCAGTGGGCGTTATTACCCTTAATGGCATCTTCAAGCTGTTTGTCTTCACACGGCGTTGCCTCGCCAACTTATACTTTCACCTACGATTACATCGCTCATCAGTCACTGCTATTCTGCAATATCCATCGCTTTAAGCGAGCCCTGCAGATCGATCCTGGAAATTTGTTAGTTTGTAAGGGTTTATGGTTTTACTTAACATCTAATCTGAGGAGAAATTGAATCCCTCTGCGTTCACCTTCAATGGAGTTCTTTAGATTTGCAGTTGCAGTTGTGTATGGTCTAATGCTATTTGTATTGTTTGTTGCATCCTCTGTAGCAGAGGAAGCATTTTCTCCTTCTCCTAGAATGGAGGCCAGGGAGCACCCCTGCCCTTCATTCCTGCAATGACATCATCTCTCCTGGGATGTATTGTTATATATCTGGCGTGCTTCTGATGATCTGTGGCAAATCCCTAGAGTTTAAGGAAATCGACAGATGGTATGTAGCCGTTATCTAGGTTTTTATTTGTTGTGTGTTTTTATATTTTGAATAGAGAAGAGGGTTCATGTCCAGTGTCTGCAATGTATATTTCCATTGGCTATATAGGCAATTCATTTGTACTGTGATCAACTCTAAAGGATAGTTTTAAATTATTAAGGAGGTACCAGACTTTGATAGGTAATCCAGATTCTATATGGCATTTTCCGTGTCATGTTCTTGAATATATAATGTTTATGATCTTATGTAGTTTGGGTGAGTTTATATAGTTTGAGTGAACCTAATGGTTAATATCATGAGTTTTCTTTTAAGAGGTCATAAGATCAAATCCAGAGGGGTAGAATATGTATATCTTTTTAAATCGCTAAGCTGAGAAAATCTCATACACCAATTTGGTGTCTAGCTTTTTGTATTGGCAGCATCTAAACATCTGGCAATGCTACATGATAAGGATCTTAAATAGTGTATGTGTTACAGTAAGTGAAGTGAGAAGGAATTTTAACACTGTAAAATATTGATGACGTCTGAAACGTTTTAAGTTTACGTCCATTTCTAACTATATGTTCCCATCATTTTGTTTGTAATCTAACCAAAAATTATTTGAATTGTAAATTTTAATGGTGAAATCTATAAAATTTGGGTACGTCCTTATATACAAAAATATCGTACCTCCTTATATACAAACAATATTGGACAATATCTATGACTTTTATGCCCAGCATTCAATTTGCCACCTTCTGTATTTTCTACTTTTATTAATTGTATTAATAATGTTAATACTTTAAAATTGTATTATTTGCATTTAATGTCTAAGATATTATGCCTTCAAAACTATTTTTTTTTCTATTATGCTTTTTAAATTTTTGGATCTAAAATTATTTGGAGTATTGAAATTTCAACAAAAGTTTATTTTTGAAGATACCAAAAATACAGTCACCGTTATGCTATAAAAATACATACCTAGCATTGGGTTATAAAGTGATATTGTGTTTATGTTTCACAGTAAGTGCAGATTCATAAAAGCATTGTAAATGCAAATTGACAGAGATGTTAAGTTCACATATTCAACTCTATTCTGCACTTTGTCATTTCAAGGGTTTTGGCTCCATTGTCAATAATGTTTTCTGATTTAGCAATTCAATTATTTGGGTTAATGATAGCAATCCACTTTATTTAATAAAGGAAATCTGCCTTGTATTAGTTAAGTTTTCATAACAACAACTACTTTATATTAGCTGGTATGTATAAATAGAAAGCTACTTTATTTGGCTGATGTTTCAATTAATGTTAATAGCTAGTAGATGAGAACATGGTTAAATTAGAACTACCCAATTTGAAGGTGTAATGACTACAGTGGAGTGGTGAATTTTGACTATTGCAATTTACAGACTTGTTGATTGATCTATGATTGAGATTGTTAATTAATTTCAGGGTTAGTACTATAATTGGAATTGTCCAAACTCACAGTTGTAGGATATCAGACTCTTTGATTTGATAAAGCTAGTCACTCTGTATATAAGTTTGTGTGTGTGGTTATTTTCCGTGTAAAGAATCCAGTGCCGTATCAAGAGTCTCGGGCCCTTTAAAGGCAGGGTTTCCACTCTTGTGACACACCTGACAGAGATTACTAGTTTCTGCCCGAGCATTCGGCCAGGAGCCTATCTGACATTCTCTCTCTCCGGAGCAGAGAATGAAGATTAAACACCCTGCTTTCCTGTGCAGAAATAGTAAAATCTACTACTATGGATTCTTCCTTCTGTGTTTGTACTGTACATAACCCAGTATGTTGTTTAATGCTTGCAGTTACTTGTTGTGCGCCTTATGTATTATTGTTGTGATCATCGTGGTTGCATCTTGTTAGTCTTTGGGTGGCGATGTAGATTCAAGTGTGTCTGTTTCCATTTTACACGCGCGCACACACCTTAAAATAAAAATAAAAAAAATTGCACCTGTTATCAGAGTTGTTGTCATAACGAGGAGGTGCGTTACATACGGAGCCATTACTTATCATTTAGTTGATTGATTCATGGATGAATGACTAGTATTTGCGCCTTCTAATGAGCGAGTGCCTCTGTGGCTTGATTGTTTAAAAATTTGATTTATCTCTGCGTTTTTAATTGCTTGAACTTGTGTACATCTTTGGATTGTTTTTAATAAACTCTGCATTGTGGATAGATATTGAGGAGTGATTTCGAAACGAAATTATCCAAACATTCCTCATAAATGATCTAGGAATTCTCAAGAAGGAAGAACAGGACCTCATTCTTCAACTGAGAGTCCTAGTGAGCACCAACAATCTCGTGAGAGGAGATTTTCAAATGAGTCTGTAAATAGATCAACTGTAGAACCTGATCAAACCAGTGTTATTTGATGCAGGAGCATCGCCAACATATAAAGCGAGCCATCGTGGAGCGGAAGGCAGCTGGATAAGCCAACACACATTTTGAAAATACTTTAGGAATGTTGCGTGATCTTAAATGGGCCATTTAAGAGACGACACACTTGTATATTGTAATGGACTTTGAGTGGATAGCTCTCGTCCTTAGGTAGATGAGGCATTTAAAATAGCTAATGCTGGGAGATAGAATATTTAAGTCTAGATTTGATAGTTTAGAATTCAAGAGGCAAAACGGATATAGACACCCTCCTTTGTTCATTGTAACATATTGAAGAAGCAAGAAGAGAAGAGCAGGTAGAGAACTGTGTAGAGAACATCCATGTACAGATATTGAATTAATAGAAGAAATATTTGATTCAAATCCATGGTTATGTGTCTATTCTCTGTGTTGATGTTGTTATGCTTATGAATATTTGCTTCCTGTCATACATTTTCTTTTATATGCTGTGTATGTGATTTCATGATTAAATTGAAGTCTGAGGGGGTGAGTGAATGAGTTTCAATTGTTTCTCTAAGTGAGCCAGAGGATTCTTGCAAGGAGTGCAGTTGAATTGTACGCAAGGAGTGCGTTGACAGAAGGGTTCACTTAGAGATAGCTTTTGTTCTCTTTTCCTCGAGAGTGCAGATAGGCACAGTTCCATGCAAGGAGTGCGCAGGCCAAGCGAAGTCTCAGAGTTGCGATTCTGAGCAAAGTATTGAAGACTGTTGCTGCAGGATGCATAGGGTCGAAAGACTTCAACACTTAGATAAGGTTGAAGATTTGTTGCAAGGAGTGCGTGCAAAGTTCCTTCTAAGTAATTGAGAATCGCAAGGAAGCTCAGGAGGAGTAGGCCTTCGAATCCATCGAAGGAAAAGTGCAAGGGAAGTTTCCGTTGAAGGTTCAGAGAAGCGTCGCAGGTCGATGAGCAGACCACGAGTCTCGCGGAGGGACACTTCTTCCTTTTCGTGGATTTTCACAGGGAAGAAACGGACGCACGAAATTATCCGAGGAGATTTCGCGAAGATCCATGGGATGTTGGATCTTGCGAGGTGTAAGGAGGCTACAGTGCAGGTGTGGTAAAGGTTCGAAGCTCAGGAGGGTAGGCTCCATCGATCGGGATCACGAGGAGCGTGGCTCTACTCGTGGATCGACACATCGGGAGTTCGTGAGTCGAGACTCCAAATCTACACAACGAAAGTCGCGATATAGCGAGAGGCGATATTTCGACAGCTACGTAAGTAGTGTGGGCCATAGAAGATAGTGGAGTATAGGTGGCAGAGATCGGAGATCTCGTGAGCTCAGAGCTCGCAAATTAAAAGCTCAAATATTTGAAGGTTCAAGTCGCGAAGCACGAGGTAGCAAAGGCGCGACGGGAGAATCTCGGAGTCTCGTCACATTGGGACTCAGAAGATGGAGAAATCAGTGGTCAAGGTCGCGAGTGGCGAAGTCACGAGGGAGTGAGATCGCGAGTCTCGAACTTTCGGTGTCTCGTGTGTCGGGGTTTGGAAAATGAGCGCTTGGTGTCACGATAGTGCGAGGTCGCGAAAGCGCGGAAGTCCCGAGAGAAGTGACGGGTGTGGACGGGTCAAGTCACACGTGCGCATCAGAGTTTCGGTGCCTCAGGTATTGGGGGTTGTATAAAAAAAAGGTTGGTATTACGAGTGGCGAGTTTCGATCCTTCGAGAAGTTAAGGAAGGAAGGGTCACGCGAAGAAGAACTTGTGGGGTGCAGATTTCCCGATAGGGAAATAGAAGAACCATTGAGTTCTTCGGGTCGAAAGGAAAGAAGGTCCTAAGGAGAGTGGTCGTGCTCCGAGGGGGTGCGGTTGTCATCAGAGTGGTATCAGAGCGGGAATACTTTTTGTGTTCTATAGCAGAGAGAGAGAAAATTTCACCATGCCGCCCAGAAGGGAAAGACAATCACCTGACCCAAAAGACAGGGAGGTGAGAAGAAGAGGCAGGCCGGCAGGAAATCCAGAGATGGAAAGGCAGATACATGATCTCCGAGCGAGATTGGAAGATATGGAAGCAGCACAGAGACACACAGCCAATGCTGGAGATCTGAGTGACTCCGAAGGTGAAGCTGAAGCTGAACAACCAGGAGAAGTTGCAGCCGAAGATGCAGCAAATGAGCGATTAATTAAAGCTATCACCCGGATGAGTTCAAAGACGAAAATGGACATTCCAGCTTACGAAGGAAGCTTGGATGCAGAAGAGATGTTGGATTGGATCAGGGATCTTGACACCTACTTCGATTATGAGGATATAAAAGGGGATAAAAAGGTTAGGCATGCTATCACAAAATTGAAGGGACATGCAACATTGTGGTGGGACAAGCTACAACCTGATAAACGCTGCAAAGGCAAGCAGAAAATTAAGAGTTGGGATCGAATGATTGCGAAGATGAAAGAGAAATTCATTCCAAGGGATTACCAAATTACTCTGTTTAGGTGAATGCAGAACCTGAGATAGAAACTGATGATAGTGAAAGAATACACTAAGGAATTCTATCGACTGAACATCAGAGAAGGTCATCGGGAGAGTGATGATGAGAAGGTTTCCAGATACCTGAATGGTCTGAGATACGACATTCAGGATGAATTAAGCATGACAACCATCAGAACGGTTGAGGATGCTTACCATATGGCTCTGAAAGCCGAGGAGAAGCTGAGCCGTAAGCAAGGTCAGCGAGGGTGAGGCAGAAGTCAACCCAGAGGCAAGGCAGTTGCCCAAGAGAAATATCAGAAGCCCAAGGAGGAATGGAAGAAACCTCAGGGTAAAATTGAAAGAGGTGGAACCTCACATCGAGGACAGCAATATGCTGAGCAGAGGGGACAACATAATGAGCAGAGGGGAGATTATGCTGACGCAAACACTTTTCCTCGTACCAGAGGTAGGGGAAGAGGCCGAGGTGGAGTAATCACATGCTTCACATGTGGAAAAAATGGACACAAATAATTTAAGTGTCCAGAGAAAAAGAAAGAAGGTGGAGAAGCTCACATCGCCGAAGCACAGAGGTGAGATGTTGAAGTAGAAGGCCCAGAAAGTGGAAGCTCACTTCTGATGCAAAAAGTTCTTTTGACACCTGAGAAAGAGGTGCAGGAAAGTTCAGTTCAAAGGACTAGACTATTCAAGACAGCTTGCAAAACCAAGGATAGGAAATGCAAGGTTATCGTGGATAGCAGAAGCACCGATAATCTCGTTTCAACCGAGATGGTAGAGAAGTTGGAGTTGAAGACGACTGATCATCCAAGACCATACAAAGTTTCATGGTTACAGAAAGGTCATCAGGTGAGTGTCACTAAACAATGTTTAGTTGAATTCAAGATAGGGGGATATAATGATAAAATACTCTGTGATGTCATTCCCATGGATGTATGTTATTTATTGCTGGGTAGACCATGGCAATATGACAGAAATGTGGTTCATGATGGGAGGATGAACACATATACTTTAGAGAAGGATGGGAGGACACACAGGTTGCTTTCGATAAAGGATAAGGAAATGAAGCCAGAAGTAAGCAACACAATACTTCTCATGAGTGGGAAGGAGCTTCTTATAGAGATGGAGAAGAAAGAAGATCCACAATTCTTTGTGGTCAGAAAGACGAGGATAGTTCTGACTAGCACAAGAGTGGACGATTTACTAGATGAGATTCAGGAACTGCTGGGAGAGTTCGCTGACATCAACGTGGATGAATTACCTCGTTCGTTGCCACCGATGAGGACTGTGAGTCATCACATCGATCTCATACCAGGAGCCAATTTGCCAAATAAAGCTATGTACAGGTTAACGCCGCAGGAAAACAAGGAAGTCAAGAGGCAGGTCCAGGAGCTATTGGACAAGGGATTGGTCAGAGAAAGCCTGAGTCCATGCACTGTTCCAACAATGCTTAGTCCAAAGAAAGATGGAGGATGGAGAATGTGCACCGACTCAAGAACGATCAACAAAATTACCATCAGGTACAGGTTTCCACTACCGAGAATGGATGATCTGATGGATTGCCTGAGTGGGGCAAATTATTTTTCAAAGATTGATCTAAAGAGTGGATATCATCATATTCGTATGAGGGAAGGTGATGAATGGAAGACAACATTCAAGACGAACGAAGGTTTGTACGAATGGTTGGTCATGCCATTTGGTTTGACAAACGCGCCGAGCACATTCATGAGGCTGATGAATGAAGTCCTAAGGGAATTCATCGGGAAATTTGTAGTCGTATATCTGGATGATATACTGATCTTCAGTAAGACCAAGGATGAACATTTGAAACATTTGGCCATTTTGATGAGAAAACTACAGCAGGAGAAGCTGTTGATTAATATGAAAAAGTCCTCATTTATGAAGACAGAGATCATTTACTTGGGTTTTGTTATTTCGGCGAATGAGTTGAGGATGGATCCAAGTAAGGTGGAAGTAATTAAAAATTGGCCAGCACCGAGAAATGTTTTTGAGGTGAGAAGTTTCGATGGACTAGCTAGTTTCTACCAAAAGTTCATCCAGAATTTTAGTGGAATTAGCGCAGCGATGATGGACACGGTGAAGAAGCGACATAAGTATTTTCATTGGACTGAAGAGGCAGAGAAGAGCTTCAATCTGTTCAAGCAGAAGATAATGGAACGACCAGTGTTGGTGTTGTCGGACTTCCAGAAGACATTTCAGGTAAAGTGTGATGCAAGTGGATATGCCATAGGAGCGGTCTTAAGCCAGGAGGACAGACCAGTTGCATATTTCAGCGAGAAGTTGGATGAGGCCAAAGTCAAGTACTCCACGTATGATAAAGAATTTTATGCTATCATACAGGCATTGAAGAAGTGGAGGCATTACTTGATCCCGAAGGAATTTATCTTGTACAGTGATAATCATGCACTGCAGTTTGTGAGTCAACATGATAAGTTGAATCAAAAACATGCAAAATGGGTAGAGTATATGCAGAATTTTACATTTGTAATTAAACACATTTCAGGGACTGCTAATAAAGTGGTTGATGCTTTGAGCAGGAAATGTCTGTTGTTGCAGGAATTTCGAGTCAAAACATTGGGTTTTGAAAATCTTAAAGATATGTATGCAGGTGATGCAGATTTTTCAGAAGCATATGAGGCAGCTGAGAATCCAGTTCTCAGAGACAGAAGCCCAGGGATAGACTACATGATTCAGGAGGGATTTCTATTCAGAGGCAGTCAACTGTGTATTCCAATTTTCTCCATGAGAGAGAACTTGGTGAAGGAGAAGCACAACGGTGGATTGGCAGGACACTTTGGTCATGACAAAACATTCGGGAAGCTGAGCGAATCATATTTTTGGCCAGGTATGCGAGCAGAGGTCAAGCGATTTGTTGACAAATGCAGAATTTGCCAACATTCGAAGGGAAGAAAGCAGAATGCAGGGTTTCATCAGCCATTGCCCATACCAGAGAGACCATGGGACGCGATCAGCATGGATTTTGTATTCAGTTTGCTGAGGATGTAGAGAGGTGTTGATTCCATATTTGTGGTGGTGGATAGGTTTTCTAAGATGGCACATTTCATTCCATGCCAGAAGACCAGCGATGCGACCCACATCGCAAATTTGTTTTTCAAAGAGATTGTGCAACTTCATGGATTGCCGAGAAGCATAGTCTCAGACAGGGATACAAAATTCATAGGTCATTTTTGGAGGATGCTATGGAAGAAGCTAGGGACTAACTTGACATTTAGTTCAGCTTATCATCCGCAGACGGATGGGCAAACAGAGGTGGTGAACAGAATTCTGGGGAACTTGCTGAGAAGCTTGGTGACGGAGCACCATGGTAGCTAGGACAATATATTGCCACAGGCAGAGTTCGCGTACAACGATTCGGTGAATCGAAGTACAGGAAAAAGTCCATTTCAGGTTGTATATGGGATGCAGCCGAGAGGAGTGTCTGAACTGCAGGATTCAGAACAGACTGCTACTAGCAGTGCTAGTGCAGAGGAATTCGCTAAGGCGATGAAAGAACTCACAGCGAGGTGAAGCAGAGACTAAAAGATTCAAATCAGGAATATAAGCGCAGAGCAGATCAACATCGGAGACAACTTCAGTTCAAGGTTGGTGATCTAGTTTTGGCACATCTAAGAAAGGAAAGGTTCCCGAGAGGAACATACAACAAGCTGAAAATGAAGAAAATTGGACCATGCAGAGTCCTGAAGAAATTCGGAGAAAATGCTTATGAGATTGAGTTGCCGGATGGCATCGGAATATCTCCGATATTCAATGTGGCAGATTTATACCCATACAGGGATGGAGAAGAAGAAATTGGAACTAAGGAACCAGTGAACCAGTGGCAGAAGCAGATGCCAATTGCGGAAAAGCCACAGATGGAGCACATACTGGACAAGCGAGTGGATAAAAAGACCGGGCGAAAAGAATACTATGAGTATCTGGTCAAGTGGAAGAATCACCTAGTGGAAGATGCCAGCTGGGAAAATGATACAATGATACAGAAGCATGGACATACCATGCAGGAGCTCATGGACAGGAGCCCATGAAAGTTTTCAAGCCGAGGAGTATGATGCAGGAGCATCGCCAACATATCAAGCGAGCCAGCGTGGAGCAGAAGGCAGCTGGATAAGCCAGCACACATTTTGAAAATACTTTAGGAATGTTGCATGATCTTAAATGGGCCATTTAAGAGACGATGCACGTCTATATTGTAATGGACTTTGAGCAGATAGCTCTCGTCCTTGGGTAGATGAGGCATTTAAAATAGTTAATGCTGGGAGATAGAATATTTAAGTCTAGATTTGATAGTTTAGAATTCAAGAGGGAAAACGGATATAGACACCCTCCTTTGTTCATTATAACATATTGAAGAAGCAAGAAGAGAAGAGTAGGTAGAGAACTGTGTAGAGAACATCCATGTACAGATATTGAATTAATAGAAGAAAGCTTTGATTCAAATTCATGGTTATGCGTCTATTCTCTGTGTTGATGTTGTTATGCTTATGAATATTTGCTTCATGTCATACATTTTATTTTATATGCTATGTATGTGATTTCATGATTGAATTGAAGTCTGAGGGGGTGAGTGAATGAGTTTCAATTGTTTCTCTAAGTGAGCCAGAGGATTCCTGCAAGGAGTGCAGTTGAATTGTCCACAAGGAGTGCGTTGACAGAAGGGTTCACTTAGAGATAGTTTTTCTTCTCTTTTCCTCGAGAGTGCAGATAGGCACAGTGCCGTGCAAGGAGTGCGCAGGCCAAGCGAAGTCTCAGAGTTGTGATTCTGAGCAAAGTATTGAAGACTGCTGTTGTAGGAGTGCACAGGGTCGAAAGACTTCAACACTTAGATAAGGTTGAATATTTACCGCAAGGAGTGCGTTCAAAGTTCCTTCTAAGTAATTGAGAATCGCAAGGAAGATCAGGAGGAGTAGGCCTTCGAATCCATCGAAGGAAAAGCACAAGGGAAGTTTCCGTTGAAGGTTTGGAGAAGCGTCACAGGTCGACGAGCAGACCATGAGTCTCGTGGAGGGACACTTCTTCCTTTTCGTGGATTTTCACAGGGAAGAAACGGACGGACGAAATTCTCCGAGGAGATTTTGCGAAGATCCGTGGGACGTTGGATCTTGCGAGGTGCAAGGAGGCTACAGTGAAGGTGTGGTAAAGGTTCAAAGCTCAGGAGGGCAGGCGCTGTCGATCGGGATCACGAGGAGCGTGGCTCTACTCGTGGATCGACGTATCGGGAGTTCGTGAGTCGAGACTCCAAATCTACACAACGGAAGTTGTGATATAGCGAGAGGCGATATTCCGACAGAAACGTAAGTAGTGTGGGCCACAGAAGATAGTGGAGTATAGGTGGAAAAGATCGGAGATCTCGCAAGCTCGGAGCTCACAAATTAAAAGATCAAATGTTTGAAGGTTCAAGTCGCGAGGAGCGAGGTAGCGAAGGCGCGACAGGAGAATCTCGGAGTCTCATCACATCTGGACTCGGAAGATGGATAAATCAGTGGTCAAGGTCGTGAGTGGCGAAGTCGCGAGGGAGAAAGATCATGAGTCTTGGCCTTTCGGCGTCTCATGTGTCGGGGTTTGGAAAATGAGCGTTTGGTGTCACGATAGTGCGAGGTCACGAAAGCGCGAAAGTCCCAAGAGAAGTGACAGGTGTGGACAGGTCAATTCACACGTGCACATTGGAGTTTCGATGCCTTGGGTATCGGGGGTTGTAGAACAGAAAGGTTGGTATTACGAGTGGTGAGTTCCGATCCTCCGAGAAGTTAAGGAAGGAAGGGTTGCGCGAAGAAGAACCTATGGGGTGCAGATTTCCCGATAGGGAAATAGAAGAACCGTTGAGTTCTTCGGGCCGAAAGGAAAGAAGGTTCTGAGGAGAGCGGTCGTGCTCCGAGGGGGTGCGGTTGCCGTCATTATGGATGTAGCCTTCTTAGATAGGTTGTGCATCAACACTCCTACACTTGAGAATGTAGGGAATAGCTCTGGACAAGAGAATATTTTTAGTAAGTTTCTTAAATTTTGTTTATTTTTGTTAAATTTTGTTGTATTTAAATTTATGTGAGGTTAAATATTGAAGTTAATTTCAAATGTGTGTGTAGGAAATCAATTTAGATCAAGGGGCAACAATGAGAGTGGTTTTCACGAAGATTCAAATGTCGGTGCAGAGGGTGAAGGTGGATTTAGGAGGTCGTGTTATGAAGAAACAAAATATTACATGCCAACATCCACCTATCCTTTAGAAGTTGACGATGAACTTCCCTGGGAAGGGAATACTGAAGAAATGATGCTTGAGTGATGCTCAGGTGTTAAAAAGAGGTTGGAAAATGATTTGGCGGTCTTGGAACTTTCTCAGGAGAGAAAACAAAGTTTGGAAATTATTTTTCATTCACTGGAAAACTTTATGGATGCATATCAGAAGATGGGTCCAACCACTGACAGTTTTGTCGATCTAATGAGGTGACGAAAGTTAGAGGTGATGGGTCCTGATAAATGGGAGACAGTAAAAAACAGTGTTTCAAAAGAAGATGCCATGTCCATGTGCAATTTCAAAGAGGTCCCAAAGTGGAAAATGTTCAAGGTGCAATATTTAAAGCACCCTGACTTTGTCGGACATCTGTATAACATATTTTTGGCATCATATGGGAAATTGTCATGGAACGATGAGGTTCCACACTATTTTGCAAGACATTTTTTTGTAGAGTTTTTCTTACACATGCACCCGGATTATACTAGCCTACCGTCCAAATATTATGGGACTAATAAATGACATACACATGATCACAAAGGGGCATATCGAAGTGCGGCATTGCCGAGGCCTCCACAACCTTTAGTACCTCGCTCAAAATGGGCATTTGCATCACTTTCAGAGTTCCAGGCTAGATCAGAAGTTGACAAAGAGGCCAGGACTACAATCGGGGAAAATTTGGAAGCTATGTTTTATGGTGTTGATGTTAGCATGAAGCGTCAGTGAGTAGAAGCAAATTCTTGGGCCACATTTGTTGATAAAACAGATGCAAACTTAGAAGCAATGTCAGTAGAAGAAGTTTTGGAGTATGCAAAATTTTTTCGGGATGGTTGGAAGAAGGTCATTTAGAATGATGACCCGAATCGCAAATTGGTATGTGATCTATTTAGACAAATTTTTATGATAGTTTATTTCGAGTTCTAGATTTAGATATCCTTGTCTCTATAGAAATAATCGAGTTCTTTTTGTCATTAATTGCAGTTTGGAGATATGTTAAACGAATCTCCTGTTAGTAGGGGACTTGATTTGACAAACTTTTGGATGGATTGAATCAGGTACGTTTTTTCTAATAGTTGTTCAATCTCTACTCTTTTAAATAAGAAATCGACAACATTTATAATTTTGTATAATTGTGAACACATTGAATTATAGATTTAGTTCTTAGTTGTGTTGTTCACATCTCTCTATTCCATCTACTGGTACTTGGGCTGGCTTGTCTCAATTCTCATTGGGAGAGTTTGAAGAGGGTGGGAGTTCACAGGTATCATTTAATGTCTTAAAATCATTTAAATTTAATGTTACATAATCATTTGAATATAATTTTTTAATTTTCAAATTTGAAATGTGTTATATAGGCTAATGTGGAGAAGACAATACTTGAGAGTGTATTCGGAAGGGAGATTGGGATTGAGGCAGCACCTGGATTAGGAAATGATGTGTCCATTCAGGATGATTCATAAATGTATGTTCTTGACTTTTATCAAATTTTTGTTTTCTCAAATTTATAGTTTAGCCTTTCCTCAATTATTTTGACTTATATAGAACCCCTAGATAAGTTTGTCGTTGTCTTAAATGGTGTACATTCAAACTTATTTAAGGTTAGATCAGGATGAAGACCTAATTTTGAACTTGAATATGTTTGAATATTTGAGAACAGATTATATCCCACATTAGAAAAGAGAGTTTCTAAATTTTCCTCAATTGCAGTCCTTGCTTTCTTGTCCAAGAATGGTGTAGTATTATATAAGAACATCTATTCCATCAAATAAGGAGAAGATATGTATTTTTCGGAAGAATGGTTTTTAAAATGGAGATTTGTGATTTTTTTTAAATAATAAGTAGTTTTTTGGAAGAATTGCTTAATATGGAGATTTATGAGTCCTTTAGTTTGAAAAGGCATCATGAAATTTGATTATATGACCACTGCAGAAGAAGAAGAGAAGTATTTAACTGCTGGGGAGATTAGTATTTTATTGCGGTGTAAATATGATCAAATAACAACACCTGAGATGAGAATTACATCTAAGGATTTGAGACTTTATCCACAAGGAGAATTTCCTGAAGGATTTTGGACTTTATCCACAAGGAGATAAGTATTTATTTGTAAGAATGACTTAATACATGGAGATTTATGAATTATCTTCATACACAGTTCTATATTTATTTTCAGATTATTATCTAACTCTAACACACAATCTGTTTTACCAAGAACACAATAACATCATTTGGGATGAGAATTTCACCTCAAGAATTTGGGACCTTATCCACAAAGAGAATTTCATCTCAAGGATTTGGGACCTTATCCACAAGGATTTGAGATTTTATCCACAAGGAGATAAGTATTTCATTGGAAGAATGACTTAATATGGAGATTTGTGAACTTTCTTCATACACAATTCTATATTTATTTTCAGATTATTATATAGTTCTCTAATTCAATTTTTTTACCAAGAACATATTTTAAGATTTACAATTTTTTTAAATCATGTACTCTTAAATTAAGAGAGTAACTAGATCTTAAATTTTTTTAACTGTGGTTGGTTATGCTATTATTAGTTATTGTTTATTTAATATTTAGTGGTGTAGTATATATGCTAATATGTGTTATTTTTTTTTTTATTATGTTTTTTATTTTTACAGATGTCTAAATTATATTTGGTGGAAAATATGTTTACAATATATTTTGTGGGAAAGAGTATGTTGGAGGATGACAGTTAACTCTTTTTGTAT
>SNQJ01S0002529.1:300981-329301 GCA_010110895.2 Picea sitchensis | reverse complement strand
TTAAACTCAACTAAACATTGTTTAGTGACATTTACCTGATGTCCTTTTTGTAGCCACAAAACTCTATATGGACTTGGATGTTCAATAGTCTCCAACTCCATCTTTTCTACCATCTCTGTAGAAATGTGATTATCTGTACTACCACTGTCCATGATGACTTTGCATGCCCAGTATTTGGTCTTGCAACTGGTCCGAAAAATTCTGTTCCTTTGGACCGAACTCTCCACCTCCTTCTCTGGTGTTAAGAGAACTTTTCGCATCATCAACGATCTTCTGCCTTCAGCATCCTCTGCCTCAACATTCCGCCTCTGTGCTTCGGCAATGTCAGTCTCACCACCTTCTTTCTTTCTGTCTGGACACTCATAATATTTATGTCTGACCTTTCCACATGTGAAGCATTTCACCACTCCACCTCTTCCTCTTCCTCTACCTCTAGTATGAGGAAAAATGTTTCCATCAGCATATTGTCCTCTCTGTTTGGTATGCTTCCCCCTCTGTGAAATTCCACCTCTCTCAGTTTGAGTCTGAGGTTTCTTCCACTCTTCCTTGGGTTTTTGATTTCTATCCTGGGCAACTGATTTGCCTCTGGCTTGACTTCTGCCTCGGCCCCTTTGACCTTGTTTTCAGCTCAGCTTCTCTTCAACTTTTAGAGCCGTCTGATAATCATCTTCCACCGTTCGGATGGTCATCATGCTCATCTCATCCTAAATGTCATATCTTAGACCATTCATGTACCTAGCAACTTTTTCATCATTACTTTCGTGATGACCTGCCCTGATGTTCAGCCTATAGAATTCTTCAGTGTACTTCTTTACTGACATCAGATTCTATCTCAAATTTTGTATTCTCTGAAACAGAGTAATCTGGTAATCCCTGGGAATGAATTTCGTCTTCATCTTTGTGATCATCCTATCCTAACTCTTGATTTTCTACTTGCCTTTGCAGCATCTGTCACCTTGTAGCTCATCCCACCATAATGCTGCATCTACTTTAAGTCTTGTCATAGCATGTTTGACTTTCTTGTCTTCCTCGACATCTTCATAGTCAAAATACGTGTCTAGAGCTCTAATCCAGTCTAGAAGCTCTTCGACATCCAAGTTTCCTTCATATACTAGAATGTCCATGAACTCATTCTTGCAATAGCCCTGAGTAGGCTTTCATTTGCTGCATCTTCTACCACAACTTCTTCTCCTTCATGTCCAGCTTCATATTCACTTTTAGATTCACTGACATCTCCAACACCAGCTGTGCGCCTCTGCTTTATTTCCATGTCCACGACTCTGACGCGTAGGTTATGTATATCTCTTTCCATGGATGGATTTGGCACCTACCTACCCCTTTCTCCTGACATCTCCCTATCCTCTGGCAGATCAGGTGTTTGTTTATCTCTTCTTCTCGAAGGCATGGTAAATCTTTCTTTTCCCTACTACAGAAAGAAAAAAAATATTTTTTTGCTCTGATACCAAAACTGGCGTAGACCTATCGGCCCTCGGGCCGAGATCCACTCACAAGATCATTCTTTATCTCCCTCTAGCCAAATTGGCTCTTTAGATTCTCTACTGGAATCACCAATTATCAATCCACAGGTCCTTTCGGAAGCTCCCCTATGCAAACAACACTAGGCACGAGCTCCATCTTCTCGTGCGATTGCAACACTATGACCAAGGCCCAATTCCAAAAGTGCTTGTCGCAACTCGCAACTCACGAGTTCGTGAGTCGAGGCTCCTGACTCTTCTTTCTCAATCCCGTGATACCCAAGATCCTGAAATGGATATAGCTCTTCTTTTGTCAGCGCCTTTTGCACGTGACCATCGGCTAGGCTTAATGCTATCTCCTCTCGCTACTTGCCACTTCACGAGTTTCAACGTCCAATATTGACACCTTCCTTTCATGAAACCCCGAGAAGTGATGTTGACTTTTCTCCTCGCGTTCTTGCTACTCGCGACTTCACGAGTCGAAGGGTTGAAATCTCATTCCCTTATCTCACGAATCCCCGAGATGCGAGAGGTCAACAGGTGTTGACTCCTTTCACTAGGTAACACATGTCTACCTATCTATTGCATGAGCTCACCTTGCGGTTCTACCACATGTCCCTTGTGCCCAGCTTCGGCACTTCGCGACTTCGCTTCACGAAGTGCTACCTCCTTTGTACCCCGACACCCAAAGTTTCGAGATCCCAAACTTCTCGCTACTCCTTATCACAACTAGTGACTTTGGGACTTTTGAGACAAAATTATTGACTTCCTGTCCACCGATATGCCGAAATTCTGAAATTTCGACATGTCGTCAACGTAGGTCCCACAACGGAACTTCTCGCCTTTTGGAGTTTCAGATTTCACGACTTCCTGAATCTTGATGCTAAGATTTCGGTTCTTCAACCCACGAAACCCCAAAATGAGATTACATGAGTGATCCAATGACCCCATGTTGGCTCAGATCCTACAGTTGTCCTAGCTCCTCGCGATTTCGCCACACGCAACTTGGAGTGCCCAATCATTGGGCTCTCACCTTGCGAACCTCCAAGTTTGTGAGATCCCTTGATCTATACCACCTATCCTCCTCCAATGGATGGTTGTGATTCTCTCATGACTTCGCCACTTGTGAAGTTGTAGGACTTCTCTTTCTGACCTTCGATGTTTGAATCCCTGATATGGGTGATCTTGCGACATGTGTCCTCCTTCTAACGGATGGCTTAGATTCTTTTTTGGTTTCGTAACTTCACCTTTTGCAACCTCGTGAATCTTGATGCAAAGGTTTTAAACCATAACTCCCCTTCTCCTTTGCACGATCCGATGGCTCTCGGGACTTCACGAATTCTCCATGAAGAATTTTGACCGTCCAATGCCTCCTTGATGACTCTTGCGAAGCGAACATAGTATTCCTTCACTGGGAATTCTCAACCTGCAAGTAATTTTGCAATGCCTCCCCTTCGAACGCTTCAAGGTACTAAACCTCCTGAGCCTTTCTTCGATAGCTTCGAAGATCTTATCCCTCCTGAGCTTGATTGAAAAATCCTCAAGTCCTTCGGGGAAAATTCCTGCGCACACTCCTTGCAGCACTTCTTCAAATACACTCCAAGTATTTGAATTCTTAGACTCTGTGCACTCTTTTTGTAGTAGCAGTCCTTTAATTCTTCCCTTAGGTTGTAACTCTAAGACTTCACTCGGCCTACGCACTCCCTACACGGCTCATGTGCTTAAATTGCACTTCTGCGAGAATGAGAACAATGTTATCCCTCCTGAGCTTGTAGAGACAAACTCTGACTTCTGTCAACGCACACCTTGTGGACAATTTCACTGCACTCCTTGCAGAAAAACTCTTGCTCAGACAGAGAAACAATTGAAACTCATTCTTTACTCTCTCAGACTTCGAATGCTTAACACGAAATCATACATACATGGCATAAAAGAAAATGTATACCAGAAAGAGTAAAACCATCATGAACATAACATTCAATCATGCATACACAGAAAGTATTGGAACACCATGAGTTTGAATCAAAGCTTCATATATTAATCTCAGAACTTTTGTAAATGGGTTCTTCTACACAACTTTCTACTTCTTCTTCTCTATGCTATTTTGATTGATTATGCTAATGTTACAATGATACAAGTGAGGGTGTCTATATTTGTTTATCCTCCGGCTCCTAAAACTGTCTAATCTAGGAATTTAAATATACCTACTTACATTTACTAGCATAAATGCCTCTTAGTCCTTCAAATGAGAGCGAGATGCTCAAGGTCTGATTACAATCTACAAGTACACCCTTTCTTAATTGTTTCATTTATGTTTGGCGTATCAAACTTCAAAACATTTCAAACAATTCATCATGTGCCAAAATGCGTTGGTGTTTGTGCCCCGCTTGCTTGTTGTTGGCGATGCTCCTGCATCAAGTTCAAATCCAAAGGGGTAGGATATGTATATCTCCATAGACTTTACCAATCAAATCCTGGACAAATAAGACCCCGTTTCTTTTTAAGAGGTCACAAGTTCAAATCCAAAAGGGTAGGATATGTATACCTCCATAGACTTTACCAGTCAAATCCTGGACAAATAAGATCCCTTCTCTCACAAACAAGAGAATCTTATTCACTAATTTAATATTGACCATGACCTTAAAAATAAATTATTATTATATAAATAAACAGTTATTTATAAATATTTTAATAATGGAGCAGAGATAACTCCAACCAGAGCTATATATTCTTATTATTGAAGGAGCTTTGAAGCAGTGATGTAAACAATACAGGAAGAATTATGCTTCCCTAAGGTATTACTTTAATTGTATCATATAATTTCAAATCTGCATATACATGTTTTAATTTTTTTTTCATCTTTTTACTTTCTAAATTATTGGAATCTGTTATCGTGATGTCCAGAAAGAGGCAGAAATGGAGGACATGGAGGCGATGACCTCGCCTCGAATATGGCATTTAAGATACAGGTATTTATTTTAAAGCAATAACATTCATATTTTAACCCATCATATATGTAAACCTTGTGATCCTTCCCCTATTTTAAATAAAATATTGGGATGAGCAGATTTTGGCCAAATAACATGACCAGAATGTACATATGGAACATACAGGTAAGTTGTAATTTTTCATAGACTTCATTTAAATGTAATAATATGTAGAGATTTTGTTTAAGGTCTAATCATTTCTTTTTCATGCTTCTTATAGTCAAGTTTGTCAAAACACATGGTCTTGAAGTTGGAGATTATATAGTTTTGTACAAAGATGAGGAAGGAAAACTGGTATGTTTCAAACAAATCTAATATGATTTTATTGTGTATATCATTTTATTTAAATAGTTTTTTTATATATAAATTAATTTATTTAAATAAGTTATTGAAGGCAAGAAAGTGGACACGACAAACTCTTCTCCATCTTCTTTCGTAAATAACTTTTATGGAGGGTCTCAATTTTCTACAAAAGTTGATGATCTTCTACAAAATATAACCAATAATATTTTCAAGTTCTAGATCAACACCAACACCAATATGTATTTTCAAGTTCTAGATCAACACCAACACCAATATGTATTTTCAAGTTCTAGATCAACACCAACACCAATATGTAGTTTACAATCACCTGAATTTTTTGCAATCATTTTGTTATGTTGATGTTTTTATTAAAGACACTAGACCTAATATTATATATTTCAACAAAATATTACCTTTTTTACTATGTAAATTTCTATATGGGAGTTCTACTTATGTATCTATATAATTAAATGCATAGTGTTAGTTTTGTCTTAAATTATTATGAGCCTCTCAAAGTTATTTTTAATTTTTTGTAATATACTAAGTTTTTATTTGTACATTTTGAAAATTTAATGTTGAATTTTTCTGAATGTATAGAGCTTTATGATTAATTGTTTATTTTTTCAATCATTGTTAAATTGTTCAAATATTATAAATGTGAGATAGAAGTGTTTTAGTTAGATTTTTGTTTCCAACTCTTTTGAGAATATACTATTTTAACATTAATTGTTAGTTATATTATTGTCATTTATTCTACTAACATAAATAAAAATGGTAGATAACTTTATTTATTTTTATAAAGTTCAATTTTTTAAGTAGTTAACAACAAAATCAAACAAATAAATAAATAAATGAAAGTTATTTTAGATGTAAAGCATGAAAATATGTTTTATATAAAAAATTAAAATAATATAATAAGAAATAATTATATAAATATTTCTCTACACACTTATTTTGATGTCCTTCTTTCTTGTATAGACAAAACACATCACTATATATGATGAGTTATCTTGTATACTTGTGACTTTGAAAGTTAAAGTAAAATCTTAAAGGTGGTGCACATAATTGTATATAACAAACTATCTTGTATGTATGTAAGATGCAAAAATTGCAATGTTGAATTATCTTAATGGAAGTTTCCTATTTGAAATACTTCTCTTTATGAGGCATTTTCATTTCTTCCTAAGGCTCTTTATGATTCATTTATGGTTTAAGGTTATTTTCATTTCTTCCTAAGGTTCTTTATGATTCATTTATGTTTAAGACTATTTGATTTTTTGTCTTGTATTATTTTACAAGAACATTTTATTAATGACTCTATCATGTAATCATGAATATTTAAAGTTTGTGCTTATAATATTTTTATGCATTTAAGAGTTTTTATAAACATTTAATGGTTGATCATAAAACGTTTTTGTTCCCATCTTGCATATGGGATAAAAATAGACCCACTGATTAAATCTTTTAATGCAATATCCAAATAAAGGAATCTTAACACCAAATTGTTTGCATTTGGATATGGTGTTCTGTAAATATATTACTTGGATGAAGTCAAATCAAATACAATACTTTATTATTGAGAAGATAAACAAATAATCATATCCAACAAGTTTTTGAATAATTTATGTAACACCAAATGAGAACAAGAAATCAATGGATCTCAAAAGTGGCTCATATAGTACATTAAATATGTGGTTATATGATTTTTTCTTACAAAATTTATGTTCTACTATCCCAACCCTTCTTCTCTAGAATTATGTAAAAATATAGTTATGCGGATATATTATTGTTGTTTGCAGTTATTAGTGTACATATGGGCCATAGGAATACCGAGAGTATGATGCAACGACTTATGATATATCAAAATTACCAAAACATGGTGAGGGGAGTCATCCTAGTCATAAGCATCTACGATGTGGGTCTTCATGTCATTTTAGCATTCACATGATCAATCATGCACCTAGACACACCTAATCTCTTATATTGAGATCAGTCACTTTTATAATGGGGTAAAACTTATTATGATAAAGAAGTTGATGAATTATTAGACACACAATATATCAAAAGTACAAAAACATGGTTAAGTGGAATAATCCTAGTTGTAAGAATCTATGATGTGGGTCCTCATGTTATTTTAGCATTCACATGCTCAATCATGCACTTAGACACACCCTAATCACTTATATTGAGATGAATAACTTTGATATTGGAGGTATTGAGATGAATAACTTTGATATTGGAGTTAAAACTTATTATGAGAAATAAGTTATGAATTTTTAGGCACACAATCACACCATGCAACCCATTAACAAAAACTATACAAATAAGTAAAGAGGTGGCCGTATTCTTTGGAAATGTTAGTCAACTCCATATATATACAAAAACACATCATGAATTATTAATACATGAAAAAGGTAAATCTAATTTCAATGGGAGATCAAATGAAACAATTTTATTACATGCATGATGACATTAACATCATAGAAAATAAAATGAAGCAAACATACTATGTGTTTTACAATAATGATGCTCATATGTGAATATGGAAAGGTACAAACCCATAAAAATTATTTTACTATGAATTAGAGAATGACGTGGATGATGAGGAACATACTGAATTCATTTGGGGAATTCAAAAACAATGTTAATTTGAATAGATAATAAATACTACCACAATAGTTTAATAGAAATGGACTCTACTTTTGGAATAAATGGCACTCCAAGGTATGCCTACATTTTATGCATATTATTGTCTATTTTTTTTCACAATGATATTAAGATTGTAAGGATTGATGTGTGATTTTATATTTAGTTCAAAATTTATAGATGATTGGATTTTGAATCGACATAATGGTGCTCTTATTACATGGATTATCATGTATAGAGATAAGTAATATTTTCAATTGGTATAGAGTTATACAGAATAATTATCTTTCTAAGTGGACAAACATTGATATCCCTGAATTACTATTTTTTTCACACTTCAAACGCATAAGTATGCACTTGCATTTTCTTAATTAATATATGTATAACACATATGGTTAAACAATCATTCTTTCAATAATACAAAAGGACTACATAGTAACCATTTATTTGCATTTATAGATATTATTATGTTTTAGTATTAGTACATTTTATTAATATTTATATCCGTGACAATGTTCTATATGATTAATAAGATCTTTTGATCGTGTATATTCAGATGTGTTTGATAAATTTAGTAGTTTCAATCTTTTATGGTATTTACATATAACCAAAAATTAATGGGAAATTTTATAAATATTGATTTGTAGGTTCAATGACAGAAATCCAATACATACAAATGTTACGTATCTCTTATTTTTATTTTTATTTTTTTTCATATGTTGAAATATTTGGGTCAAAATTAAAGTGAGATTTATGAATAACACAATAATAAGAAATTAAATTATGGAATTGTGTTCAATATTAAAAGTTTGGGTGAATGTTTTGAAACATTGCTTTTAATGATATTTATGATTATAGAAACACAATTCTTGTGGATGACTCCATGGAAAGTAATATATGACAAGATGAATGGATCTATATAATTACAAGCACTTATGATTATGTAGAAACACAATTCTTGTGGATGACTCCATGGAAAGTAATATATGAGATGATGACAATACACACACACACACAAAGATTTGTAATTATGAAGACATGAATGAAAAATACTTGCAGATGATGTGTAACACATTTAAAAAAAAATGAATGATATACATTAAATATTATAGAAAATTAAGTATAAAATTGGGATATTTAAAGTGTAAAATATGATTCTATGTGTTAATATTCCAAAATCACAAAATTATATTCCAAAAGTGCAAAATCGGATTCTAAAAGTGTCAATGTCATCTTCCTAAAATGCAAAATTAAATTCCAAAAGTGCCAATATCATCTTTCAAAAGTTCAAAATAAAATTTTGGAAGTATCAATATCAACTTTTAAAAGTGCAAAATCAGATTCCAAAAGTGCTAGTATTTATTCCAATTTTGGAATTTTGGAATTTAATATTGGCACTTTTGGAACAAGATTTTGCACTTTAAAAACACTATTTTTTTACTTTAGAAAGACTAATTTTGGCATGCTTCTGAAGGTTCTTAGACTAGAATTAATCCAAATCTAATGAAATAGGGGTTAATGCGTAAAGGTGCAAGCAAGTGAAAATGATAGGATGACCGAATCATTAAAGTTCCCAAAATATGGAGTAAATACTAACAATGATGCAGGCCTTGGGGATCATTTGAAGGAAGGTTTCAGTGACTTTGTGAACAAGAACTAGGAGGTCCTAGTGGGGATTTATGCATGTGTTGTAAACCACGGGGTGTTCACTCAGTGAACCCATGACATAGCACATGTGTTCGTGGGATATTAAAGAATACCCCTAATTTTACTAGATATTGATAAATACCTCCGAATACATCTTTCCAATAATAATAAAAAACCATGTTTTTACTAGATACCATATCGATATATACCTACCAATACATCTTTCCAATAATAATAATAAAAACCATGTTTTTACTAGATTCCCCTTGTTATGCCCCTCAATACCTATAAACCACCTAATACTCCACATACCTCACTTAGTACCTACAATATGTTCAACAAAACAAGGTATTAAAACATAGGATGAACACCTTCAATAACCACTCACACAACCATATTAAAGATCGACAAACCAATGTTTTTGCATGGTTAAAACCCTCAAAGAGAGAAATAGTCCATGGTGCCAACCAATGTGGCCACTTGACGCAATATATTAATGCAAAAGAAAATTATTTTACAAGAGAATTTCTCGTAATTGATCGTCAACAAATGACCCTCCATGCTCTTTAAATAAATATCATGGATCAATCAGGTGTTAAGCCATGAATCAATATAGTCATTAAGATCGAGGAAAATATGAGTTACCATACCACTCTATGTCTAGAACATATTGCAACCATTGGATTACATAACTACATATGCATACTAATACATACTAAAGAAACACACTTTTACACAAAGACACATTAGACCAAGTTGATCTTAACTAACTCTTAAATGTTTAAATATCCTAACATCCCTGCTTAAGAACAACTTGGGATAGGATTGAAGGATTTACAAAGGTGACATATTAGGATAAGGAAGGAGGCATCAGATCCCATCCCACCTTAATGACAACTTCCTAAACTCTTAATATATATTGAATTTTGGAAAAGCTCAGTTCTGTAAGAGATTTTGTGAAAATGTCTACAACTTGATCTTCTATAGGTTAAAGATCACTTCAATAACTCAACCATGAATGATATTTTTGATGAATTGTAAGCATATCTTGATGTGTTTGTTGTAATGATGTTGAAATAGATCTTTAACGAGCTTGATGGAACTTTGATTGTCCATCACACCAAAGGGTGGTCAGATGTTGCTATTGGAATCCAAACTTTGAAATACTCTGTCGAAACTACAAGGCTTGATGACTTGCAGTAATCGTTGCTCGATATTCTACTTATATTAAAGAAAGAGTCTAAATGTGTTGAACCTGAACAAAATATATATAGCTAAACAATAATACACACATTTGCAGAGAGAATTTGAGAAAGAAGAAGAAGGAGAGAAAGAATAGAAGAATTCTCATTAACCGTTGTGAATAATGAATAAGTTACACATGATATACTATGTATATGTCAATGAGTGCACACTGGAGGAGAGCCAATGTGCCATAGTGGTGGTATAGTGTGATATGGACACACACTAGTAGTTACGGGAGTGGACTGCCACCTAGTCTAGTCTCTCAGGAAGTTACGGGAGTGAACTGCCACCTAGTTGAGTTAACTAGTCAACTAGTCTTCAGTTAACTGACTGAACAGAGAGTAGTGAGGAGTTAACTCAGGGAATCAAGGGTAATGTGCCATTCTGGTGATGATTCAATGGAAAGTGCACATTAGCTGGTGATGATCCTAATGTTGCATGGTGACAAAACCAATGCAACATCTAAACTCAACTCAACTAATCAAACTAAAGTGTCAATTGAAAGAGAATATTCTCCAGGTGGAATATTCTCCCCTAAAATATATGAGACTGGATAATGACTAATTATGAATAATAAACAAGGAAAAACCTTAGGAAAAATAAATCCTAGGTGTGTGTAAAGTAACTCCAACACCCCCCCTGAACATCACTATGGTGAAAATAAAGAATGGATCTCAGCAACGAGGCCATGTTAGGTACACAAATACAAAAGATACATTGAAATAAAGTGAGGAATGAGGGAAAACCTCATGGGAAAACCCCCGATCAAGGTACAATGTATGTAAAAAGAAGAACTACAGTTTTTAGGCAAATGTGTCCTTCACTCCAAGATGACTTCACAAAGAATGAAACTTCTACTCAGTGAAGGTCTTGGTGAAGATGTTTTTCATTTGTTCTGCTAAAGGACATAATTGTAAGTCGATGATCCCCTTGTGTACTAATTCTTGGATGTAGTGCATGTGGATCTCGATGTGCTTCGTCTATTGACTCTGAACTGGATCTCTGCAGAACTTCAAAGTGCTTTGGTTGTCACACCAAATGACGATCGACCAATGAAACTGAATGCCAAACTTAGTGAGAAAATGTTTCAGCCACATAACCTCAATGGTTATGTTAACTACCCCTATGTACTCTACCTCGGCTAAAGATAGAGCAATGGTGACTTGCTTCTTCCTCAACCAACAGATAAGCACAAAACCAAGACTAAGTGAGTAATCAGATGTGGAATTGCAATTAGTGCTATCAACATCCCAGTTGGAATCAGTAAACCCAATGAGATCTAATCTATAGTCTACTGAATAATGAATCCCAAAGGTGATGGTTCCTTGTATGTATCAAAGGATACGCTTTGTAGCCTTCCAATGTAGCTCATGCGGCTCCTGCATGAACCTGGAAACTATGCCAACTACACATGAGAGGTCTGGTCTGGAGTGTGTGAGATACAACAAGCTCCCAACTAGTTTTCTGTACAGTGTGTTGTCAACCAGTGGAGTTTCCCCGCCATCCTCAAGTTTGAATCCTGATAGGGAAGGAGTTTGAGCAGACTTGTAGCCTGTCATGTGAAATATCTCAAGGAGATATCGTGCATACTTGACTTAAGACAATTCGATTCCTGATGCATCCTGATTGATCTTGATTCCAAGGAAGAAGTGTAGTGGACCCATGTCCATCATCAAAAACCTGTCATGTAGAATCCTCTTGACTGCAACAATCATTGAAGTTGAGCAACTGGTGATCAAAAAATCATCAAAATATAGAACTAAAAGTAGAAGTGAATCAATCGTCCTGAGCATGTAGACATTCGGGTTTGATTTACAATGTACAAAGTTCTGTGACAACATGTAGGAGTCCATCTTGGAATACCATTCTGTCGGAGCTTGCTTGAGGCCATAAATGGACTTTTTCAGTCGACATACCAAATATGAATGTTGCATAAATCCCTAGGGCTACTCCATGTAGATATCTTCAGAGAGATCACAGTGAAGAAATGAATTCTTCACGTTCATCTGATGTAATTTCCATCCCTTGGTTACCGCAATGGTAAGTGCCAATCATATGGAATCCATATTCTCTACTGGAGTGAAGGTCTCATCATAGTCAATACCATGAACCTGCTGAAAGCCTTTGAAAACAAGCCTGGCTTTGTATCTGCTAATCTGACCATCCATTGTGCTCTTGGTCTTGTAGACCCATCTACATCTGACAAGTTTCCTTCTAGAGGGAAGGGGAACTAGATCCCAAGTCTGGTTCTCGAGGAGGGATTTTTACTCCTCCTACATGGTGGATTTCAAAAAGGTATTTCTAGCAGTCTCGCCATAAGATTGTGGATCCGAAGACTGAACCAAGAAAATATGCCTGAAGGGAAATGGTTCAGTGGAAGTGAGTGCGACATTAGGCTCCTCAAAATCATATTGAGTACTCCTAGTATCGAATGGATCACCAATGATATCCCTTGCATCCTGGAGAGTAGTTTGTGCCCACTTGGGCCTCTGCTCTAGCTCTGTAACTGCATCTGGATGCTCTAAATCTACATCTGATTGTACTGACTCTGAATATGAATCATCTGAGCCCTTTGAATCAAAACTCTTGTTTGAACAAGAGTCTGTATGTACATGCTCATCATCTCGGATAAGTGGAATAATGAAGGTGTTTGTATGTGGCTACTGAGGTGCATGTGAGACACTTTCCTCGAATTAGAAATTGTGCTCAATGATGAGCCGGTCCGAGGAAATATCAATAAGCCTATATCCCTTCACACCATTGGGGTATCCAACAAAAATACATTCATTACTCTGTGGATCAAGTGCCTTTCTCTTTTCAAAGGGAATCCAATCCCATGCACGTGAACCGAAAATGTGAAAGTGGGTTACTTTTTCTTTGAGGCTGCTCCAAGCCTCATAGGGGGTCTTATCCTTGACAGATCTATGGGAAGATCTGTATTATCCTTGATAATATTTTCCATTAGGCTTCTCCAAGACTCATGGAAAATATTATGGATATCACGATTTACATACTCTCCCCCTTTATCAGTTCATAGGACTTTGATATTCTTTTTGGACTGTGTCTCAACCAGGGCTTTGAAATCTTTGAGGTGTTGAAAGACCTTGGATTTTTGCATGAGAAATTAGATCCATGTAAAACGTGAGAAATCATCAACAAAAATGAGAACAAATATTGCTTTTTTGATGGATGGATGCAAAAAGGGACCTATAAGGTCACTGTGGATCATATCTAAAGGTGCAGAAGCTCTATGATACTTTCCTTTGTTTAATTTCTCTTGAGGGTATTTTTCGAGAACACATCCCTCACATACTCCCTTGGAGAAATGGATGTATGGTAGACCATCAACCAATATTTGCTTGCTAAGTTTTTTCATGTATCTAAAATTAAAATTTCCAAACCTTTTATGCAATATCCTATGACTTTCATCAGCATGAGTAAGTAGTACAACATAATCAGGTTCAATGAATTCAGAAAATGTATACAATCTAGATTGATGATTTACCTCACCAGTAGCAACCCTGGAGTTTGTTTTCATGCCGTATATGTCCAAGAAATTTGGTGTGAATATGAATTTCTTTCTGGTGTCAGAATTAGTCATCTGATACATGGAGAGAAGGTTGACAGAAAGTTTGGGAACATGCAACACATTCTCGAAGCTTCTATTGGTGAGTTCAATCCTTCCTTTGTTGGCGACTTCGATAGAAGAGTTGCCCCCCATCAGAATAGGAGGACCTTTGCATGCATCCAAAGAAGAATATACTTCTTTTTAGGAAACCATGTGATGTGATGCTCCTGAATCTATGATCCAAGCATCAAGAGAGGATTTGATGGAAATCAAGGCATGGCTAGAATTGTCTTTCTTGGAATTTAGATCTCCTGGATTCTTCTTCTTGGAACCCTCAGGGATGCGATCTCCAAGGTTATCTTGCTGAATTATTTGAGACATCAGATCTATTTGTTTTTTCATGCATGAGGATTCTGGATGGAATCCTTTGTGACAGTATGAGCATTTCTCCCCTTTTCTTCCCTTTTCCCCTTTGGATCCAGAGGCATCAGTGAAGGGTTTTGTGTACCCTTCCATCTTCGGATGTGCATGAGATTTTCGTTTATCTTTATCTTTACATTTATTATATTTGTGGATTCCATCATGCACAATGAGTGCATGTGCCCTTGGGCCTTTGATTGTGCCCATGTTGATCATATTGGTTTTCTCTTGTGTCAGGGATTTGATAAATTTCTCAAGAGAAGGCATCTTCCAGGTGGCTCTAGAGGTGAATATGACATAATGGAATTTGGATATGAATACAGAGAATTCAAGACCAAGCTTGGAGAGAATGGTGAGAACCATTTGTTTCTCCTCCTTTTATTTATCAACCCCACAAGCTTTGAGTTGTGACAGTAAATCCTTGAATTTTGTAAAGAAACCTTGGATATTATAAAATTTTTTGGATCCAATGTGAGCAGTTCCACCTCCAACATGTGTCCCCTCATATCATCCTATTTTCCAAATATCTCTTTGAATGTGGTCCAGGATTCATTTGGAGTCTTACATGAAGATATGTGAAAAAGGAGATCGAGAGAAATAAGACTGCAAATTGTTCTGAGTGCCTCATCCATGCAATTTAAGTACTTGGATTTTTCTATGGCTGATGTTGGTTTTGTATCTGTATTCAAGGTTAACCTATATAACCCTCTGGTTTGGATATGTATGGCTATTTTCTCCTTCCATGCAAAATAGTTGTAAGGTGTAAGAATGAATTCTTTTTCGAAATCCATCTTTCAACTGTCTTCAATCTTTTGTACCTGCAAATGTTTTTGGTGTAGCTTTTGCTTAGTAGTCTGTCAGCTCTGATACCATGTAAATGTGTTGAAACTACACAGAATATATCTAGATAAACAATAATACACATATTTTTAGAGATAATTTGAGAAAGAAGAAGAAGGAGAGAAAGAATAGAAGAATTATCATTAACCGTTATGAATAATGAATAATTTACACACGATATACTCTATATAACTCATTGAGTATGAACTAGAGGAGAAAAAATGCGCCATAGTGGTGGTCTATAGTGATATGGACACACAACAACCATTATGGGAGTGAACTTCCACCTAGTCTAGTCTCTCAGGCCATTACAGGAGTGAACTGCCACCTAGTTGAGTTAACTAGTCAACTAGTCTTTGGTTAACTGAATGAACAGAGAGTAGTGAGGATTTAAATCAGGGAATCAAGGCTAATGCGCCATTCAAGTGATGATCCCAAGGCAAGTGCACATTATCTGGTGATGATCCCGATGTTTCATGGTGACAAAACCAATGCAGCATCTAAACTCAACTCAACTAGTCAAATTGAAGTGTCAACTAAAAGAGAATATTCTCCAAGTGGAATGTTCTCCCATAAACTATAGGAGACTAGATAATGACTAATTATGACTAATAAAAAAGGAAAAACCTTAGGAAAAATAAATCCTAGGTGTGTGTGAAGTAACTCCAACAAAGGGAAATAACCTATTGTTTTTTACAAGCTCAAGTGACAAGTTTGGAACCAAGGCAGAAAATATAACTTGCAATAAAATTTCAATCATTAGGGTCGTCGACCTGATCTGAATCAGTGAAACCAACCAACAAAGAATCCCCCCCTAAATTTTAATGTATCCCTAATTTCACTATATCTTGTACATACCAAAGTATCCTTTTTGCTACTTTCCAATGGCTTTCATGGGGTGTTTTCATATACTAAGCAACAAGACCAATAGAAAAGGAAATATCATGACAAGTATGATTCAAATATAAGAGCCTACCAATTTATTGATGATACAAAGTGGCATCGACTTCGGGAGTAGTATAGGTGGTAGTAAGTTTGACTTCAGACTGGAAGGAAGAAGAGGTTGGTTTAGAATATTCCATGTGAAAGTGGTGAAGAAGGTCACAATCACACTTAGACTAGGAAAGATAAATTCCTTTCTTAGTTTGCAAGACTTGGAGGCCAAGGGAATAATGCAAATAGCCCAAGTCTTTCATATCAAATTTCTTTTTAAGTCTGGATTTAACACGGGTTAAAATTTTAGGGTCACTACATGTGAGGATAAGGTCATCAACAAAAAGAAAAAGTATTATGAGATGACTTCCTACTTTTTTGGTATAAACATTAGGGTCAGAATGACATCTAGTAAAGTAGAACTCAAGAAGAATGTTGTCCATTTGATCTTACCAAGCTCAAGGAGTTTGCTTAAGACCATAAATACATTTATTAAGGTGACGAACAAGGCTAGAGTCATTCTATACATAGCCAGGAGGTTGTTCCATGTATATCTCTTCTTGCAAACCCCCATGCAAGAAGGAGGATTTAACATCCATCTGATGGACCTCCCATTTCTGTGAGGCAATAAGGGCTAGAACAAGGTGGATGGTATTCATTTTTACTATGGGGGAAGACATTTCATTGTAGTCAATGCATTCAACTTGAGAGAATCCTTTGGAAAATAACTAGGCCTTGTGTCTTTCAACACTTCTACTTGATGCATACTTAGTTCTATACACTCATTTACATCTGAAATTTTTTCTTCTTTTCAGAAGAGGTACAAGACCCCAAGTATCATTTTCCATTAAACAATGATATTCTTCATTCATTGTTGTGTCCCAATCTGGATGGCCATAAGCTTGTGCAAATGTGTCTAGATCATGAGTCTCTGAAACTTTAGCCAAAAGAGAAAAGGCTCGTTGGAATTGTGAATGTGTCTGACATTGATATATAGGATCACCATCAATATCATCATCTTCTTCTCATGTTGAAAAGACTCATCTAGAAAGAAGTGGTGCTAGTGTAGGATCATGTTCAATGGACTCATCTGGAGGAAGGTGAGCAGGAAGAGGTGGATTTTCATCCTCATTGTTGTCATATGAAGAAGAAACCAGAATAGGAATTAAAGATAGCACAAATGTTGAAGATGGATTGCAAGATAAACATGGAACAAACATCGAATTAGGCTCCCAAGCCAAGATATTTTTATCAAATTTAACATCTCTTCTAATAATAATTTCATTGGAATGAGGTTGAAGAAGTCAGTATCCTTTGGCATATTCAGAATAACCAACAAAAATGCGCTTCTCACTTTTAGGTGGTAATTCTTTCATTTTCTTATGAGGAATGTGATCCCATGCTACACTATCAAATCCATGGAAGTGTCTTACATCTGGCTTAATTTTAGTCCATCAGTATTCTAGTGTTATATTTTTAAAGTCTTTGTGTATGTGTGATTTACTATGTAATTGCCATAATTGATAGCTTCCACCCAATAATGAAGACTTAATTTTTTAGATTGAATCATATAATTAACCACTTCCTTTAATGTGTGATTCTTTCTCTCAACAACACCATTTTGTTCTGTTGTATATGGAAGATTATGTCGCATTTGAATGCCCTGTGCAATGCAATAACTTGTAAATTTTTTGTTTACATATTCTCCTCCATTATATGTTCTTAACCTTTGAATTTTAGGTCCACATTGTTTTGATACAAGGGACTTGTAGGCCAAAGACATGTCAAAAAATTCACTCTTAAGTTTTAAGAAGTAAACCCAAGTGCGTCTAAGAAGTCATCAATGAAAGTTAAGAAGTACTTGCATCTAAAGAAAGAAGGAGAGGAACTTGCATACCACACAAGTCACTGTGAACAAGATGAAAACGGGAATGAAGTGTGCCAAGAGACATATTTTTAAAACTATCTTGATGATGCTTGTCGAGAACACAACTAACATTAATACCATCTCTGCAAGAAATGAGAGGAAGACCAGTCACCATATTTTCATTAAATAATTACTTTAATGAGTGATAGTCTAGATGACGAAATCACTCATGCCAAAGTTTCTCAAGTCATTGTCGTGAGCAATAAAAACTAATGGAAAAGTTGATGACCCAAAGTTGTCAAATTTGTACAACCTGGTAATATTATCAACAATCCTAGTTGCTATAACATGCTTAGGATCTTTTAAATCCTTGATTACAACTTGGTGAAATGAAAACTCTATTGTTTTACATTCACCCGAATGAGTGATTTGTTACACTGATAGAAGGTTGTAAGAAATACTTGAAACACATAATACATCATTGAAATGACCATTATCTATCTGAATTGTTCCACTACAACATTAAGAGATCTATCATCACCAAAAACTATTTTTGGTGTTACATTCATTAAGAGAAAAAAAAATGGTCTTATCCTTAGTCATATGATAATATGCTCCATAATCAATAAGCCACTCATCAGAAGAAGAAGTAGAAGTTGCATTGAAGGAGAAACCAAAAGTAGAAAGTGCATGTCCATAAGAAAAAGAAGTAGAAGAAGAAGAACCAATATTGATGTTCTGCTTCTTCCTCACTGCTTCTAATGCTTCCATAATTTTAAAACATTTAGAATCCACATGACCATCTCACCCATAAAAGTTCCAATGCCTATCCATCTTCTTACTTTTAGATTTTTATCTTTTGACACCATTAGGAGCAAAAGCTAGTTGAGAGGGTTTGGGGCCCTTGTTTTTCTTATTGTTGCAAGGATGTTGCTTCTTGAGATGCTTGAATTTATCTTTCTAATGGGCCCACTAAGGCTTTGTTAAATGTACCTACAATGTTGATCACTCCAAGTTGAAAAATCCTATCTTGCTCTCTAATCAAAGAATCACAAAAAGACTCACAAGTGAGAGTTTGATAAGCATGCCCTAGAGCTTCTCTAGTGGCATAAAAAGTAGATAAAAAAAAAATATATGCATTACCAATCTTAGAAAAAATAACATATATGCATTAATCATCTTCCAGATCTATTTTACATTATTCACATCAAATTCTAAATGTTTTGAACATAAACAAATAATCTTCAATGCAAGGAACATTCTTGGAACTTAAATTCATTAATTGATTTTCAATCTAATGGGATCGAATCACATTGTGTTTACCAAACATGGCTTCAAACTTAGTCCAATATTTATTTGGGTCATCAATTCTTTGAAGATGAAATTGTATATCAGAAGAAATGGACATTTTGATTAATCCATGTGCTTCAACATTCTTATTATTCCATTTGTATTTGTTTTCAACATCAATGGAACCTTTTTATGTTCCCAAGGTAATCATTTACTTCTTAGTACATCCTCCATATGGGATTTCCATGAGAAGTAGTTGGTCCTAGTAAGCAAAATATCACTTAAAGAAGTCATATTAAAATATGTAGATAATATGGAATCAAAAGATGACATTGATGGTTTAAAAAACTTTAAATGTAAATCCCTTGAAAAAATACACTGTTTCAAAAAAAATGACACGTAAAACAAACTTGGATGTGAAAGTTATTCCCTTTTAAAAAAAAATGCATAAACGATAACCAAAGAGCCACATGTTAGGTAGAATTTCTCCCACATGGTGATGGATGCACAATGATGTGGCTAAGTAAAAAAATATCCTTCTCTAACTTTGTCTATAATCTCACTTTTACAACTAAGTTACTTATGAAGTGACCCACTTTTATAGAATAAGTGAGAATCATTTTTACAATCAAGTTACTTTATAAATTAGAGCTACATGAAAAAAGTAACAAAAAAGAACATTAAAGTTATTTTATAGTGATTCACTTTTATAATTTAAGTGAAATGTAGTTAACAATGTATTTATGAAATAATTAAAGTTTGCGAGACTTGAACTCAAGACCACTTATTAAATAAAATGACTTTCAACCAAGTGAAATAATGAAAAATACATAACAATATTAATGAAGAAGGATGGGGGTATTGTTGTTGTTGTTGTCGTTATTTCGTTGTTGATTTTGTTATTGTTGTTGTTGTTGTCATTGTTTTTGTTGTTGATGATGATGTTGGTGATGTTACTATTGTTGTTGTTGTTTCTGCTGTTATTGTTGTTTCAAAAAATAAATTTGAATATCAACAAAAATTGGGTTAGATATCAGTCATCTTAATAAGAAAATGCAAGTTTTATCTTTGTTTATGGTTTGCTAAGCTTGTATACAACACAAAGTAAAGAGCATACATAGAAAAGAAAATGTGTTCTTCTATGTTTCTGATTCACAGAGATTTCACAAAATGCATGGAAGAGAGAAAACACAAACCAGAAAGAGTAGCAACCCAGAATACAAAATAAAAAATTGAAATGATAACTCTATATTTTTTTAAAATGACATTATGAATTTATACCTCCAGATTTGGAAAAAATGGTCGTATCTTGGGAATAAGAAACCTTTTTCAAGTGAAATGAAAAACTTTTACAACTAAAAGAAGTGCTATGGACACAATGGATTAGTATGCTTAGCCCCAAAATCCATAGAAATAGAAGAAACCAAATGTGCGACTACACGACTTCGAATCTTGATGTACACCGAAAGTGGGTTTTCAAGTGGGCTATGATACCATGATCAACAAAATAGAGTATTCCAACATAGGAAAAACACCTTTAGTAACCACTCACACAACTAGATCAAATATCAACACATCAATGCTTTTACGTGGTTAAATCCCTCAATGAGGAAAAAACTCCACAACCCTAGCTAACATGGCCACTTGAAGGAATATATTAATGCAAAAGAACAATATTTTACAAGAGAGTTTATCACAATTGATCATCAACAAATGACCCTCCATGCTCTTTAAATAGAGATCATGGACCAATTGGGTTCTAAGCCATGGATCAATGTAGCCATTAAGATAGATAAGAATATGAGTTATTGGATCACTCTATGTCTACAACATATCATGACCATCATCCCTGAGGTGTAGGACAGTCGGTGACAAAGTGTGTTGTTAAGGCACTTCGTGATGTTAAGTCACCGGTTCGAAACCTGCGGGGACCAAAAATACAACCATGTTAAGGGTTGGTGTGGCTCAGGCTGGATGCGATCCCTGGGTGATTTTGATGACTTAGATGCCCCTAAATCATGGTTTCTAAAGCCACAATCTAGTCCTGCAAGTCACAGACAAACTAGCAAACAAAAAAAACATATCATGACCATCAGATTACATAACTACAAATGCATACTAATGTGTACTAAATAAAGATACTAAGAAACACACTTTTACCTAAAGACACATTAGACCAAGTTGATCTTAACGAACTCCTAAGTGTCTAAATATATTAACACAATATATTTATTTTATTTTACACAATTTAAAACCCCCTTTTATGAATGAACATGATAGGATATTGGTCAACAAGGTGAAACCCCCATGTTGTAAACAAACCCTAGTTCAGAGCATGCACCCATTCATGTGAAGTCCAAGCTTAAACTAGCAAGTTGGGGGTTTAATGAATAATAGTGATTTAGATAATTCTTGTGATAAAATCTGGAGGGAATAAGGATCACTGAAAATCAAGGGGGGAAATATTATCATGAATACATGGAAACAAAAATGTATTAGGCCAAAAAATGGATTGCTTTTAAATTATTTTAGACAAGGATATTGGAATGGAGGAAATATCATGGTTAATGGGAAAGGATTTAATAGGTTGTTTCATGGGAAAGAAGGTGAAGGGATACTATTTAATAATATGGATGTAGGATAACTAGAAGAATCTCTTAGGGCATCTACCAAAACGTTTGTATCCTTCTTCATGACCATATTTGTTTTGAATTCAAATGTTCTATGGACATAAAGGTAACTCTAAGACAAGCACGGTTATGGTGTCTCTTGGGTCTATTCTTAGAGAAATGGAACCCAATGTTTTGATCCAAGAAATGAACCCCTATTCATCCAAACAGTGTGGGTTATGATTCCAAGCCTCCGAATGGAACTTTGGGACAAAGAAATTCTTAAAAAGTTGGGTAATAGTCTAGAAATGTTTATAGAGTTTGACGAAATTTTGAAGAGAAAGGAGGACAAAATAATAATTAAAATTTCACTAGAGTTTTATCTTTGTGAAGGTATACCTACAAAAAATGAGGTAGAAAGGGGATCCTAGAAGTATGTTCGAAGGTTAAACTATTTGAAATTATCTTTTTAGTGTGGATTCTGTGATGAGGTTGGGTATTTGTGGAAATGGTAAGTTTGAGGCCAAGCACATGGCTTCAACAAATCTTGTGAAAATATCTCTAAGAGATACAAAAGAACCATCCTAAGACTCTAGCTCCATTGCATCAAATTATCAAGGTATGAAATCCCAAGGCCTAGAAACTTACTCGATTTCAATTAGAAAAGATAAACTGAACCTAAATAAAAATACATGTTATGGTTTTTCCAAGGGTATGAAAAGTATAGTAAGAGACAGCCCTCATCTATCATGTACTTGGACTATCTTGAACAACTCTACCAATGGGAAATATCTGATAATACTTGTTTATCCTAAGGCTAAGGTTTCCTCATAAGAAAAGAATCCAAGGGGAGAAAGGGATAATATCCATAAGGGATCCCATAGGTCAATTTATGTCCCAAGGCCTAGGAAGGAAGTCTCTATGGAAGAGGGAGGAGAAATTGGAAGTGGTCTGGCAATGGACACAAGTCAAACAACCTCTATTGGAACAAAATCCTATGTGTCCATTTCAAAAAAAGAGCCATTAAAGAAGTGAGGGAGGGGAATCAAATGGAAATTAAAAGGGTCCTTAATGTAGGAATGATCAATGGAAAGGTTCCCAATTGAAGATCATTTCTCTAAACATTAGAGGGTTTGGGGGTGCCCATAAAATGTCATCCCTAAAAATATTATTTTTGCATCGAGAGTAGCGAGGTGGTCTACAAACTAGCATGGGGGAGATGTTGTCACATTATAATTATGTTAGATAAGGTTACATTAAAAAAAAGAATGGTTCAATTAAAAATTATAACAATAACAAAAATAAATTCGACTCAAATAAAATAAAACAATTACACTAACCATTACATATTACACACACATATATATATACAATGTACTTAAGTATGAAATGTAAAATATTAATTCCTTCATGTTAAATGATAATAATAAAAAATTACACCTTAAGAAATTTGATCCCTCTTGATGCTTGATAGATATGAATTTAAGATGGATCTATGCTAGTATATTTACAAACTCAATGTTGTTTTATTACAAGAAACAATGTGTGATGGAAAAGGAGTAGTAGAATTCTTATCTACATGCCTAAAGGATTGGTCGTTTTGCACATTGGGTGCAAAAGGTCTCTTTGGAGGTTTGGTCATAGGTTGGAGATCTGACGTTGACACTTTATCCACTTCCATCTTGTCTATAGGATTATAGGTTGAATGTAGGTCAAAGGAAATGGGGAAGGTGTTCGATATTATCAATTTATACGGGCTAGATGAGGAAATGAATATTTTCTAGGATATACTAATTGAACAAGGAAAATTAAAAGGATATAATGTTATCATCAGGGGGTTTAAAAATGACATGAAAGTGGGTAAGATTTAGGGTGAATCTACTAGACTAGATACCTTCACAGATCATTTCAATCATATTTTTGAGGACTTGAAGAAAATTGATGTCAAGTAGGTTTAGGTGGTTTCTACACAATGGAATTCAAGAAGGGAAAAGGAGGGAATCTCATAAAGACTTGGTAGGTTTCTAATTATTGAAATAAATGTTCAAGAAGTGAACAAAATGAAGTTATGGGTGGGACATTAGGGGTCATTGGACCACATTTTCCATCCTTATCCAAATTGAAGCAGGTTCTTAGAATCCACCAACTCACTTTAAACTCAAACATACTTAGAAGATGCGTAATTTTAAAAGTTGGTAGTGCAAAATTGGTAGAAGCATGAAAATAGCTCTCAAGGATCAATAATGTTCCAGTTTGCAGAAAAATTGAAAAGAGTAAAGAAGTTAGTAGCTAAATGGGCAAGGAGAATGCTAAGAAAAATACAAGTATCTGAAGGTTGAGAAAGAAATAAGTAGTTTATATGAGAACAATATTGAAGAGATTTTCTTGAGGAAAAACTCTAATAATTGAAAAGTATGGAGGAAAAAAGGAAGAATTTGCTTAAAAAGGAGGAAACATAATGGAAATTAAAGAATAGGACAATATGGCTAGTAGAAAGCAACAAAAATACCAATTTTTTCCAAAACTATGAAAAACACAATGAGAATGTAAATATGAGAATTCAATTTCCAAGATGACTGGAAGGAAAAATAATTTCTGAAAAATAGAAAAAGAAGGTAAAAGGTATTTGGAAGCATTGTTCAAGGAACTTGACAAGACTAATATGGAAAAAGTATTGAAGGGCATTATTCTTGTTTCCAAGTCTTATAAATGAGAAAATGAATGGAGAAATTGGAGTATAAATCATGAAGGAAGAATTAAAAGTTGCTCTGAACTTTTTTAAGAAAGTGAAAAGCCCTGGCCCAATTGGGTGGATAGCTAAATTTTACATGGTTTTTTATGAGATATTGGAGGATGAGATGTTGAGAGTAGTGGAAAAATTCAAAACCTTTAGAAATATCTTGGGAGCTCTAAATTCCACCTTTGTAGCCCTAATTTGAAAACAAAATGAGCTAAAAACGTTTGAAGATTATATGCCTATTTCATTATGCAGTGTTGTTTGCAAGATCATCACAAAGATCTTAGCTAACAAATTGAAAGTTGTGTTATTATGGTTCATCTCAAAAGACCAATTTGTTATTTTATCCAACAACAAATTCATGTTGCATTGAGAGAAACACATGAGGGTATGCACTCTATAAATATAGACAACTTCTAATGACTATAATGAAAATTGGTCTTGCAAATGCTTATGATAAGGAAAACTAGTAGTACTTGAGATTGTTATTGATCCAAAGAAGTATGCACACTCAAATTAGTCCTAATTAATGGCTCTCTTTCAAGATTTTTTTATGTCTCAATTGGACTCAACCAAGGGTGCCTATTATCTCTATTTCTTTTTCTATTGGTGGTAAATGGTTTTATTAGATTTATCATAGCTACAAATGTGGGACTCATAAAGGATATAAAGGTATCTAGAACAATCAATCTAACTCATTGTTGTTTGAAGATGATGTTACACTTTTTAGAGCAAGTATAATCCAAGAGATGACTAAATTTAAAGATATTTACTATATTTATTATAAGGCCACTAACACGTAGATAAATCTGCACAAATATTATCATCTTTTTAATGTTTGGGAAGAAGCATTTGAAACACAAATTTTATAGGTTCTTCCTAACAATTCTTTTGCTCAAGATAAAGGTATATCTAGGATTTCAATTAAAATCTAATTATTATAAATTATATGATTGGTTGTGGTTGTTGAAGGAAATATAAGATAGAGTTACTAATTTGTGTTATATATGGTTGTCTCATGGAGGAAGGTTGATTCTTGTTAAATCTGTGATAGAAAGAATTACATTCTATTGGTTGTCCTTGGCTCATATTTGGAAAGGGATGTTGAACAAAATTCTAATTAATGTTTTTCATTATTTTATGGATAGGAAAGAAAGAAAGAAAAAGGAATTCATTTGGTAAAATATACCAAGTTAGATAACCAAAAGGAGGCAGGTTTCCAAGCCTTGAAGTGTGAAATTGTAGTGGAACCTGTAAATAGAATCTAGCTAGAAACAATGAACATGAAACTTGCAAAGTTGAGAGAACAAGAGAAGAATTAGAGAGAAAGAATGAAAGAATTGTATTCCACATTAATCCACACTCAAAGAGTGAATAATTTACAAGAGATATAATAGGATACTTGCTCAAACTAATGTGTCATAGTAATATTCTATAGAGATGTGGACACACATTGACAGAAACCTGAGTGAACTGTCACCTAGTCCTAGTTAATTGGTTGTGTAGTCATCAATTAACTAGCTTAGAGAAGTGGAGTGGAAAGAATTTCATGCATTCACATGTGTAGCGCTCTCCTAGACTCATGCATGTGAAGTGGACCCCCATGGTGATGATTCCAAGGTGAGAATGAAACGCTTGGTGATAATACCGAGATTACCATGAGAGACTTGACTTCACTAGTCTAGCTGAAGTACCATTGAATAATGACTAAAGAGGATGTGGCAATCTCATCTAGGGGAGAATATTCTCATATCAGAGAGAGTATCTCAAACCAAGGATGCCCTCAACATAGACTAATAAACATAGAAAAATAAATACTAAGTGGGTGCGTAATATGTCCAACATGAAAAACATATTTATATTTGATTGAGATTTGACAGAAAAGAGATTGTGCAGACCATTGATCCATAATAAAGGCTTATGGGAAAATAAAAATAAAAAAAATAAAAAAAATATATATATATATATATATGAGATACCTCTATGGAAAACTGATCAAGAATGAGAATAAGACCTTGAAGGGAACCTCAATAATATAGAAAGATTTGGTTAATGCTTACCATCTAGTTGGTGATTGGTTAGCTAGAAAAGCTCAAAAAAGGAACAAGGTCAAAATAGGTGAATATCCTTGCATATGATGCATCTTGGGGAATTCCATATTTTTTGGTCCATTGATTGAAGCTCTTCTTGATATAGGGATTTATAGTCTAGAGGATCCTAAATCCCAAGTGTTATAGCAATTTTTTCCTCACTCCATGCATCTTGTTTTGAGGGCCTTCCATTTCCCTCTACAGACTTAAATTCCCCTTATTTCTCACTCCAGAGTCAAAAATACATATTTTTGTCCATATACGTGAGCCACAGTTAGACGCGAGCCAAAGTTAGACAACTCATGTATACACAGGTTGATCCATTATAGCCCATGTACATAAGGTGTTGTGCTCAAATATTAAAATATATGTCGGGTGTCCATGCCATGTCACAAGATCCATGATCTTTAACCTTCCATATACTGGAAACGCTCCAAACTAACCCTTCAATTCCATTTGTAGGCTATAACTTGAGCCATATAAAATACTTGAGGACAATTCATCATTGAGAGAAAAGACATTCTGGAGAAATTTCACCTCATATTGAGTATGCATCCTTTTGTCCTTGAAAGTTTGAACTTCTTATGTTCAGCCCCAAATCTCTTCCTATCTTGAGATGGAGAACCTCATTGACTCCTACTACTTGTGATTTTGCCTTTTTGGAGGATTGGAGTGGTGAATGTTGAAATATTGTAACTACAAAGAGTACTCTATTTATTATTGATGTATTACTCATTAGATCAATCCCCTTTTGTGGATTGATCATGTCGGGCATTGTAAATGACCAAATCCCATTTTGTGGACAGGTCAAGCCCTAATTGTAATATGAAAATTGAGAAGTCAACCCCCAGGAAAATTAAAGTGGTTCTAACCACCCAGCAAGAGAAGTCAGTGTTGGATTACTGAGAGGGGGGATGAAACAGTAATAGATAAATTTAATCCTTTTTAACCAAATAATCCAAGTGTTATGTCCATGTAGAATTATCATCCAATAATGATAAATGAACATATGAACAATCATACACATACATAGTACACTAGTGTTTTATGTGGAAACCCAAAGCGGGAGAAAACCACATAATGCTTTTTCTTATATGTCTTGAAGAATTACATTCATTGGAAGCACGAACTTCCTTTGTTTTCTAGTTGCAACTGGAAGGAGGATCCAACCCCTTAGTTTCTCAGGATACAACCTTAGGGAAGCTCCAACTCCCCAATTCTCCCGCTACAACCAGAAGGAATCTACAACCCCCTATGTTCTCCAACTACAACCAGAATGTGGCTACAATCACCTGTCCTTGCCCCGTCCAACCACCCTGACGTATAAGTAGAATGATGGAACCACTGTCACACTATCACTGTGAGATATATTTTTGTAAACCTATACCAATCAACCTGTAATGAACCGGTACCATAAACAAGTGCATCAACCATGCACCAACCTATACATCAACCTGTAATCAACCTGTACCATAAACATGTGTATCAACCATGCACCAACCTGTACCAAACAACCTGTAATCAACCTGTACCATAAACAAGTGCATCCAACCATGTACTGAGTATGTACCAATCATGTGTCAACTACTCATAAACTATGACTCATCAATATGTACCAACATCATCAACTATACACCTCATGTATGTGCCAACTCATCAACTA
>SNQJ01S0002529.1:287019-299891 GCA_010110895.2 Picea sitchensis | reverse complement strand
GATTTAGGCCATTAGTTGTAATTATACCTCTTAGTCTCCTATATATACCAAGGAGACATTTTCATTTTGAATCATCTTGTACTTGAACATTTAAGTGGGGTAAAAGGAGGTTTCCCCCTCGAAGAGGCTTATTATCTAAAATTCTCTCTTTTTCAAGTGGTTGACTACTTTTTCTGAGGATTTTCTATGCTATATTGATATTTGGTTCTTAACAGAACTGTAAGCGTATTTATGGGTAGGGGAAATATTGTACATTACTTGTAGGTGCTCTGGTCGGAAAGAGTCGACGACGACCTGTTGGTGGTTGATGACGCTCCTGGTTTGGATGTCGACATGTTCCAAATCCCAAATTATCATATCCTTATAGGGTGTGATTCTTGTTCACGCAATGATCTTATGAAGTTCCGACTGTGCTACATTTCTAAGATTATTTGTAAAGGAATCATTGTATTCTTCAACATAGTCATATGGATAGCTAATGATCTCATGCTCTAAGAGATAAAAAACCTATGTCCAAGTTTTAATGGTGTCTGTAACTCACGGAGTTGTGTCTAATAGAACTTATGCGTTCTCATTTGAATCATCACCTGATGCATCAAACTTCTTTGCATCTTTTCTTGGTGCCATAATCCTCAAGGAAACAAAGTTAGCTTACCTGTTACAAGAGAAGTATGTAAGCACTTCACTAGATAAAAACTGCTAATTGCAAATGGTAAAAATGAATTTGAAATTTACAGTGCTTTATTCAAAAGGTCTATTGATCTTTGTATAGATTTATTGATGAAGAATTTATTAAACTTAATGGAATTCATTACCTGGTGATTCACAATCCTTATTTGAAATCATTAAACTTAATCAATCATAAATGGATTTAATACTTTGATGGTTCACGTTCAGGAGTTTTGGATGTGACAGGATGGAAATCTATCGAAGTCTAAATTTGTGGAGGATTTAATCTCTGAGTAATCACTTTTAAATATTAATTAATCATGTTTAAAACATTGTATTAACTTTAAGTATTTCAGAAGTTCAGACTTTGAAAGTTTTGAATATATCACAAGAGAAATTTCCTGAAATATGAAACTGCGAAGTGATTAATTAACCCTTAATCATGACTAATTAAAGTCGTTAACCATTTTATTAATTCGTTGAAAACCCTTTTTACTTTTTGTAATCACTTTACTTCAGTGCTTTGATAATCCTAGGGTTGTGAAATAAAAAACTCTTGAATATTAATCTCTCGGAGTGACAGGGCAGGGATGATGTCATTCTAATGATGTGTCAAGAAAAGAGAGGTGTGACGTGTCACTCAAAAACATGCAAATCATCTGATGTAAATGTCGAAAGTAAGTTCCACGTGTCAACCCAGGAAAATATTTTTTAAAGGACACGTGTCCTATGACTTATTTTCATGAGTTCTTTAGGAAAAGTCACGAGTGGCTATCTTCGGGTTTCAGATTTTCGGGGTTTTTGTTGTTTGGGTTTGAAGGAATACTCGAAGCACAGATCTGCGAAGTGACCGTTGAAGACTTTCTTTTAAAGCTCAAGAGACTTAAAAAATTCGGAGGTTGTGATGCAGGAGCATCTCCCACATCAAGTGAGCCAGCGCAAAAGGCAAGAGATAGCTGGACAAGCGCCAACACAAATTTTGAAATTGTCTTCAAGTTGTTGCGTGATCTTAAATGAGTCATTAAGATGAGGCACACTTGTATAATATAATCAGACCTTGAGCCTTTAGCTCTCGTCCTTAGTAGGTAGGAGGCATTTAAAGTAGTTAATGCAGGTAGATAGAATTTAATTCTAGATTAGAATGTTTGAGAGCGCAAGAGGGAAACATGATATAGACACCCTCATTGTGCATTGTAACATTATTCTAAAGAAGGAAGAGCAAGAACATGTAGAGAATTGTGTAAGAACACCCATGTACCGATATTTGAATTAATAGAAGAAGATTGATTCAAATTCATGGTTTTGTATAATTCTCTGTGTATTGATGGTATGCTCATGAATGTTTTCTTCCTGTTATACATTTGCTTTATATGTGGTGTATATGATTTCATGCTTTGAGTTTGAATTCTGAGAGGATAATGGAATGAGTTTCAATTGTTTCTCTATTTGAACTGAGAGTTCTTGCAAGGAGTGCAGTCGAACCGTCCGCAAGGAGTGCATTGACAGAGGGTTCAGGTAGGGTTTCTTTTGTTCTCAGTCATCTCAAAGGTTCAGACAGGCACAAAAGTCGTGCAAGGAGTGTGTAGGCCAAGTGAAGTTCAGGGTTGCGAACCTGAGCAAGAATTGAAGGACTGTTGTTGCAGGGGTGCGCAGAGTCAAAAGACTTCAACACTCAGACGTGCTTGAAGGGTTTCTGCAAGGAGTGCGAGCAAGAGGGCTTTCTTAAAGATGCAGAGTTGTGGAACAGCCTAAAGGGAATAAACCCTTTGAAGGAGTCGAAGGAAGAAAAGGCCAATTTCCTTGAACTTGTAAGGGCGTCGTAGATTCGCGCTACAGGTGAACAACTCTTCGCGGAGGAATACTTGGTTCATTTCGTAGAAACCATCAGAGCAAGGACGGATGGTCGAAATTCTCCGAGGAGGATTTGCGACATCCCGTGAGTCATCAGATCTCACAAAGGTGCAAGGGAGATACGACGTCACATTCTCTAAAAGGTCGAAGCTCAGGAGGGGCAGGACCGTTGATCCGAGTCACAAGGACCGCCGGATTCACACGTGAAATCGTGTATCGGGGTTTCGTAAGGTGAAGTCCCATAAACACTGCATCAAGAATCAAAAAATCATGAAACATGATATCACGACGGCTAAGAGAACAGTGTGGGGCCACAAGAGTTAGTGGAGTGGACAAGTGGCACGAGTTTCAGAATTCTGCAGGGTGAAGTGCCGAAAACATCGCATCAGGATTCACGATACTATGAACTTCGAAATGTTGATGGAGTGAAGGGACCGTTGAAAATCCAACCCGCGCATGTGTCATAGTTTCGGCGTATCGGGAGTTGGGGTTCGGTAAACCGAGTTGCTCGATATCGCGAGTGGCGAAATCGCAATAAGAAAAGTTTTGAAATAGAGAGGAAGGTCAGCGTTGACTTTCATCAGGTCTCGGGGACTCGAGGGTACAATACTCGACCACTGAACTCGCGAAGTTGAGAAGTTCGATCCTTCGAGTGCAGAGAGGGGATCACATGAAACATTCTGTGGGTGCAGATTTCCCGACAGGGAAATAGAAGGACATTAGAGTTCTTTGGGCCCCGAAGGAAGGGAAGATCCTGTGAGCTGACGTAGGCCTTCTGACCTGCGGGTTGTGAGGAAGGATGTTGGCATCAAGTGGTATCAGAGCTTGGACTCTTGTCTATATATTTCAGGTGAGGGAGGTATAAGAGGTAAGGATCACTTTGATACACATCAAGTGGTATCAGAGCACATAAGGGTTCTTTGCTTTCTGTAGCAGAGAAGAAGAATTCACAATGCCGCCCAGGAGAAGGGACATGCAGACACTCGATCTAGAGGATAGGGAAATGCCGCAACGAAGAGGTAGGCAGATGACTGATCCAGTTGTGGAGAGAGAGATGCATGATATACGATCTAGGCTCGAAGACATGGAGACAGCGAAAAGACACACAGTCAGTGCGGGGGATCTGAGTGATTCCAAGAGTGAAGCTTAGGCTGAACGCGAAGAAGAAGTTGCAGCTGAAGATGCATCAAATGAGCTTTTGATCAAAGCTATTGCAAGGATGGGTGCAAGAGCAAAGTTGGACATTCTAGTTTACGAGGGAAACTTGGATGCAAAGGAGCTTCTAGACTGGATTAGAGATCTTGACACATACTTCGACTATGAAGATATCGAAGAAGACAAGAAAGTCAAGCATGCTGTCATGAGATTGAAAGGACATGTAGAATTGTGGTGGGATGAACTACAAGCTGACAGATGTTGCAAGGGCAAGCAAAAGATCAAGATATGGAACAGGATGGTCACGAAGATGAAGGCGAAATTCATCCCCAAGGACTATCAAATTACTCTATTCAGGAGGATGCAGAACTTGAGACAAAAGATGATGATAGTGAAATAATACAATGAAGAATTCTATAAACTGAACATCAGGGAAGGTCATCGGGAGAGCGATGATGAAAAAATTTCTAGATACATGAATGGCCTGAGATACGATATCCAATGAGATGAGAATGGTAACCATCTGAATGGTGGAAGATGCTTATCAGATGGCTCTGAAAGCGGAAGAGAAGCTGAGCTGAAAATAGAGTCAGAGGGGCAGAGGCAGGAGTCATTCTAGAGGAAAGTCAGTTTCCCAGGAATGAAACCAGAAGCCCAAGGAGGACTGGAAGAAACCTCAGACTCGAACAGAGAGAGGTGGAACCTCACAGAGATGGCCATATGTTGAACATCGAGGGAAGCATAATGAGCAGAGAGGAGATTATGTTGACAACAACACTTTTCCTCATACTAGAGGCAGAGGAAGAGGAAGAGGTGGAGTAATAACATGCTTCACATGTGGAAAGAATGGGCACAAGTATTATGAGTGTCCCAAGAAAAAGAAATAAATTGGAGAAGCTCACATCACTGAAGCACAGAGGTGGGATGTTGAGGCAGAAGATGCTGAAGGCGGAAGATCGTTGATGATGCGAAAAGTCCTTTTGACACCCGAGAAGGAGGTGGAGAATTCAGTCCAAAGGACCAGACTTTTCAGGATTGCTTGCAAGACCAAGGATAGGGTATGCAAGGTCATTGTAGACAGTGGTAGCATGGATAATCTCGTATCTACAGAGATGGTAGAGAATCTGGAGCTGGAGACGAATGATCATCCAAGCCCATACAAAGTTTCATGGATACAGAAAGGACATCAGGTGACTGTCACTAAACAATGTTTAGTTGAATTTAATATAGGAGGATACAATGATAAGATATTATGTGATGTCATTCCTATGGATGTTTGTCATCTATTTCTGGGTAGACCATGGAAATATGACAGGAATGTGATTCATGATCGGTGAATGAACACATATACCCTGGAGAAGAATGGGAGGACACACATGTTACTTCCAATTAAGGATAAGGAGGTGAAGCCGGAAGTAAGCAACATAGTACTTCTCATGACTGGGAAGGAACTTCTTACAGAGATTAAGAAGAAGGAGGATCCACAGTTCATTGTGGTCAGAAAGCTGAGGATTGTTCTGACTAGCACAAGAGTAGATGATTTACTAGAGGAGGTTCAGGAACTGCTAGAAGAGTTCGCTGACATTGTAGTGGATGAATTACCTCGTTCGTTGCCACTGATCAGAAGTGTGAGTCATCATATTGATCTCATACTAGGATCCAGTTTTCCAAACAAATCCGCGTACAGATTGACGCCACAAGAGAATGAAGAGGTTAAAAGGCAAGTCTAGGATTTGTTGGACAAAGGTTTGGTTAGGGAAAGCTTGAGTCCATCTGTTGTTCCAACAATGCTCAGTCCGAAGAAAGACAGAGGCTGGAGGATTTGTACTGACTCGAGAGCCATTAACAAGATAACCATCAGGTACAGATTCCCATTACCGAGGATGGATGATCTAATGGACTGCTTGAGTGGAGAAAAGTATTTTTTAAAGATTGATTTGAAAAGCGATTATCATCAAATCTGCACGAGAGAGGGTGACAAATGGAAGACAACATTCAAAACAAATGAAGGGTTGTATGAATGGCTTGTTATGTCATTTGGCTTAACAAATGCGCCAAGTACCTTCATGAGGTTGATGAATGAAGTCCTGAAGGAGTTCATCGGAAAATTTGTCATTGTATATTTGGATGACATATTGGTTTATAGTAAAACAGCGGCAGAGCATCTGAAGCATTTGGCTACAATGATGCAGAGATTACAGCAGGGCAAGTTGTTGATAAACATGAAGAAATCCTCGTTTATCAAGACAGAGCTCATTTACTTGGGGTTTGTTATTTCTGCGAATGAGTTGAGGATGGATCCAGATAAGGTGGAAGTGATCAAGAATTGGCCATCACCGAAGAGTATATTTGAGGTGAGAACTTTTCACGGATTGGCTAGTTTCTACCAAAAATTCATCAGGAATTTCAATGGAATTAGCGCAGCGATGATGGATACAGTGAAGAAAATACATAAATATTTTCACTGGACTGAAGAAGCTTAGAAAATTTTTAACCTATTGAAGAGGAAGATTACGGAACAACCAGTTTTGGTGTTGCCGGATTTCCAGAAGACGTTTCAGGTGAAATGCGATGCAAGCGGATTTGCAATCGGGGTAGTCTTGAGTCAAGAAGATATACCAATAGCATATTTCAGCGAGAAGCTGAATGAGAGGAAAGTGAAGTACTCCACTTATGATAAGGAGTTTTATGCTATCATACAGGCATTGAAGAAATGGAGGCATTACTTAATCCCAAAAGATTTTGTTTTATACAGTGATAATCATGCACTGTAGTTTGTGACTCAACAAGAGAAGTTGAATCAGAAGCATGTCAAATGGGTTGAGTATATGCAGAATTTCACTTTTGTGATTAAACATATTTCTGTTACTACTAACAAAGTGGCTGATGCTTTGAGCAGGAAGTGTTAGTTGTTGCAGGAGTTCGAAGTCAAAACGTTGGGTTTTGATGATCTCAGGGACATGTATGTTGATGATCAAGATTTCAAGGAGGCATAAGAAGTGGTTGAGAATCTAGTTCTCAGAGACAGAAGCCCGTGGATAGAATACATGATCCAGGAAGGATTGTTGTTCAGAGGCAATCAATTGTGTATTCCGAAATACTCCATGAGGGAGAATCTGTTAAAGGAGAAACACAGTGGAGGATTGGTAGGGCACTTTGGTCATGACAAAACTTTTTTAAAGTTGAACGAGTCATATTTTTGGCCAATAATGCAAGCGGATTTCAAGATATTTGTAGACAGGTGTAGAATTTGCCAGCATTCAAAAGGAAGGAAGCAGAATGCGGGGTTTTATCAACCATTGCCCATACTAGAGAGGTCGTGGGATGTGATTAGCATGGATTTTGTATTGGGGTTGCCAAGAACACAAAGAGGTTTTGACTCAATCTTTGTGGTGGTGGATAGATTTTCCAAAATGGCACACTTCATTCCATGTCAGAAAACCAGTGACGCAACTCACATTGCGAACTTGTTCTTCAAAGAGGTCATTCGACTTCATGGGTTGCCAAGGAGTATTGTTTCGGATCGAGACACAAAGTTCATAGGGAATTTTTGGAGGACCTTATGGAAGAAGCTGGGAACTAACTTGGCATTTAGTTCATCTTATCATCCTCAGACGGATGGACAGACAAAAGTGGTGAACAAAAGTCTGGGAGACTTGCTAAGAAGCTTGGTGACAGAGCACCACAACCAATGGGACAGTATATTGCAGCAGGCAGAGTTTTCTTATAATGACTCAGTGAATAGGAGCACAGGAAAAAGTCCATTCCAGGTTGTTTATGGCATGCAACCGAGGGGAATTTATGAACTGAGAGATTCAAAACAGACTGCGACTAGGAGCGCTAGTGCAGAAGAATTCGCAGAGGCGATGAAGGAACTTCACAGCCAGGTGAAGGAGCGATTGCAGAACTCAAGTTAAGAGTATAAGCGTAGAGAAGATCAACACAAAAGAGAAATTCAGTTTGAGGTTGGTGATTTGGTTCTGGCACACTTGAGAAAGGAAAGGTTCCCGAGAGGAACAAATAATAAGCTGAAGATGAAGAAAATCGGGCCATGTAGGGTCTTGAAGAAATTCAGGGCAAATGCTTATGAGATTGAATTACTCGATGGGATCGAAATTTCTCTGACATTCAATATCTCAGATTTGTACCCATACAGAGCTGGGGAAGCAGAGACTGGAGATGAGAAACCAGTGATATAGTGGATAAAGCAGATGCCAGTTGCATATAAGCCACATATGGAGTGCATACTGGATAAGAGAGTAAGCAAGAAGACAAGGAGGAAAGAATACTTTGAGTATCTGGTCAAGTGGAAGAATCATCCACTTGAATATGCCATCTGGGAGACTAAAGCAGAGATACAGAAGCATGGACAGACCATGCAAGAGCTCATGGACAGGAGCCCATGAAAGTTTTCAAGTGAGGGAGTATGATGCAGGAGCATCTCCCACATCAAGCGAGCCAGCGTGGAAGGCAAGAGACAGCTGGACAAGTGCCAGCACAAATTTTGAAATTTCCTTGAAGTTGTTGCGTGATCTTAAATGAGTCATTAATATGAGGCACACTTGTATAATGTAATCATACCTTGAGCCTTTAGCTCTCGTCCTTAGTAGGTAGGAGGCATTTAAAGTAGTTAATGCAGGTAGATAGAATTTAATTCTAGATTAGACTGTTTGAGAGTGCAATAGAGAAATGGGATATAGACACCCTCATTGTGCATTGTAACATTATTCTGAAGAAGGAAGAGCAAGAGCATGCAGAGAATTGTGTAAGAACACCCATGTACTGATATTTGAATTAATAGAAGAAGATTGATTCAAATTCACAGTTTTGTATTGTTCTCTGTGTATTGATGTTATGCTCATGAATGTTTGCTTCCTGTTATACATTTTCTTTATATGCGGTGTATATGATTTCATGCTTTGAGTTTGAAGTCTGAGAGGATAATGGAATGAGTTTCAATTGTTTCTCTATTTGAACCGAGAGTTCCTGCAAGGAGTGCAGTCGAACCGTCCGCAAGGAGTGCGTTGACAGAGGGTTCAGGTAGGGTTTCTTTTGTTCTCAGTCATCTCAAAGGTGCAGACAGGCACATGAGCTGTGCAAGGAGTGCGTAGGCCGAGTGAAGTTCAGGGTTGTGAATCTGAGCAAGAATTGAAGGACTGCTGTTGCAGGGGTGCACAGAGTCAAAAGAATTCAAAACTTAGATGTTCTTGAAGGGTTTTTGCAAGGAGTGCGAGAAAGAGGGCTTTCTTAAAGACGCAGAGTCATGGAACAACCTAAAGGAAATAAACCATTTGAAGGAGTCAAAGGAAGAAAATGTCGATTTCCTTGAACTTGTAAGGGCATCGTAGGTTTGCGCCACAGGTGAACAAGTCTTCATGGAGGAATACTTGGTTCGTGTCGTAGAAACCATCAGAACAAGGATGGATGGTTGAAATTCTCTGAGGAGGATTCGCGACATCCTGTTAGTCGTCAGATCTCACAAAGGTGCAAGGGAGATACGACGTCACATTCTCCAAAAGGTCATAGCTCAGGAGGGGCAGGACCATTGATCCGAGTCACAAGGACCGTCGGATTCGAACGTGAAATCGTGTATCGGGGTTTTGTAAGGTGAAGTCCTGTAAACACTGCATCAAGTATCGTGAAATCACAAAACACGATATCGCGACGGCTAAGAGAACAGTGTGGGGCCATAGGAGTTAGTGGAGTGGACAAGTGGCACGAGTTTTGGAATTTCGTAGGGTGAAGTGCCGAAAACATCGCATTAGGATTCACGATACTGTGAACTCCAAAATGCCGATGGAGTGAAGGGACCATTGAAAAGCGAACCCACACATTCATCGTAGTTTCGGCGTATCGAGAGTTGGGGTTCGGTAAACCGAGTTTCTCAATATCGCGAGTGGCGGAATCACGATAAGAAAAGTTATGAAATAGAGGGGAAGGTCAGCGTTGACTGTCGTTGGGTCTCGGGGACTCGAGGGTACAATACTCGACCACTGACCTCATGAAGTCGCAAAGTCTGATCCTTCGAGTGCAGAGAGGGGATCGCGCAAAACGTTTGTGGGTGCAGATTTCCCGACAGGGAAATAGAAGGACATTAGAGTTCTTCGGGCCGTGAAGGAAGGGAAGATCCTATGAGCTGACGTAGGCCTTCCGACCTGTGGGTTGTGAGGAAGGACGTTGGCGTCAGGTTTTTAGGACCGTTCGATCAATTTAGAGTTACTCCTTGACGATAGATACCGTAAGCGCCTTATTGGTAAATAACAACCCACATATTTATTTTGATTTTAAAAGGCCGCTTTCTAGGTTTTTTTTCTTTTTTGGGTAAAATTTTATTTTTAAGAGGTAACATATACAAAGCTCAAAATCTCAAAATTATGTATGTTGTAACAACCCCAAAAGGGATATCTCCCCAGTGGAGTCACAAATTTTGTTACGAGGAAAATATCTCTATGGCTAGGGGTAAACCACAACAGACAAAACGACACCCATAAATCAACTCTAATATCAAGTATGCTAGATAAATGAAAATGCTAACAAGAGAAGGCTAGAATCCTACCTCATCTAGATGTATGAAGAAGACCATTGATGAGTACACGACCCAAAGTTTTATACCTGCAACTTGTCCTCAACAACCAAGATACGCAAGCACGTGTTAATGATATATAATGTTAGCATATTAACTAGCACAATCCATTAACATACATAACAAATATTCCCATGGAAAGTAATACAAGTATTTGTGATATATAATTGGATGAGAAAAGAGTATTTCTATTAATTTAATCAACATAAGTAAATAGGTGACAAACTTTTGTAATGACACATATCAGAACCAAGAAACTAAGTCCCTCCAACTGGGCCTTCACCGTTAAAGTTTAATCTATTATTAGGTTTCTTTTCAATTTTCTAGATAACCATAGCATAGATAGGATCACTGAGAGAAACACAATCAAAAGAGACACATCATTTATCCTAGGAAACCCTCATGGGGAAGAAAACCCAACAAAAAATTCCTTAATATAGATATCCAATACAATGCCAATACAATAAACCAAACACTAGAGAATATCCTCTCCCAAGTAATGCACCTCTCTCTCTTCCTTCTTCTCCAACTGCAGCTACCAAACTTGCTCTCTAGATGATCGAATAAATGAGTGAAAAAATGAGTGGTTGGCTTCCTTTATTTATACAAACTGGCAGGTGTTGAAAGGAGGTATCTCTTCACTGGCAGGGTCTCCTTCTCTTTCTAGGTGGTTAGAACCACTTTAATTTGCATGGGGGATGACTTCTCAATTTGCATATTACAATTACGGTTTTACCAATCCGTAAAAGGGGATTTGGTCATTTACAATTCCTGACATGATCAATCCACAAAAGGGGATTGATATAATGAATAATACATCAATAATAAATAGAATACTCTTTGCAACTACAATATTTCAACACTCCCCCTTAACAAGAAGGGTATTCTACAACATCATCAGGAGAGAGAGAGAGGGAAACATCATTGACAACATCTGGAAAATTGACTAGCATATCTATAAATCATCAAAAGTTTTTCTCATCATCAATATCATCACCATCACAACAAGAAGGTTGGAGCATCATCAACATCAACACTAGGCTAAGAGTATTCAGCATGAGGCTGGCATCACGGCATGAAGCTGGCTACACAATATCATCAGCATGAAGATGGCATCACAACACGAGGCTGGAAACACAAAATAATCATCACAAAGATGGCATCACAACACGAGATTGGAAACACATCATCAACATGAATCTGGCATCACAACACGAGGCTGGAAACACAACATCATCAACATGAAGCTGGAATCACAACATGAGGTTGGCACATCATCAACATGAAGTTGGCATCACAACACGAGGCTGTAAATACATCATTAGCATGAAGCTAGCATCACATCACAAGGATGGGAGCACATCAATACTCCCCCTTTCGGTGGAATTCCTTTAGGACTACACCAATCTTATCTCAAAATTGTTCAAACTTTACACAAGATAGAGGCTTGGTCAACATATCAACAACCTGTTCATTCGTGCTAACATATTGGACCTTTATGGCTCCTCTTTGCACCATATCATGGATGTAATGATATTGGATCTCTATGTGTTTTGACTTTTCATGGAACACAGGGTTGTCTATCATCTTTATGTATCTTTGGTTATCACATAGGATCATGGTTTCTTCCATCTCTAGATCAAATAGACCTGTCAACAACTTCCAAATCCATATGGCTTCACAACTGGAAGAACATGCAACAATGTATAGTGCTTATGTCATGCTGAGAGCAATGCTTGATTTCTTCCTACGCTGCCATGAGATCATGGTTGACCCCAGACTGAAACAACATCTTGAAGTGCCCTTTCTGTCAGAGAAACTTCTAGCCCAATATGAATCAGTATAAACACTCGGTCTGGACTCTGAAGTCATGATCTCCATCATAACTAAGACCACAATCTATTGTACCCTTAAGGTACCTCATCACATGTTTTGTAGCAACCAGGTGAAAACATTTGGGTTCTACCAGAAAATTAATCAAGATGTTCACAACAAAACATATATCTAGCCTGGTGTTCGTCAGATACATCAACGATCCAATGATCTATCTGTACAACGTAGCATCAATCAATTCTGACGAGGTGTCAACCATGAGCTTCAACTTTGTTTCCATGGGTTTATTCATGGACTTGCACTCCAACATATCAAATATCTTAAGTATTTCCACTGCATACTTCCCTTGGTTAAGGAAGATCCTCTCTGGGCTCTACCAAAACTCAAGACCTAAGAAATAGTGCATTAGGCCAAGGTCTTTCATCTCAAATTATGCAACGAGCTTCTTCTTACATTCAGTGATGAGATTTTATTCTTCAGTTAATAATAAGTCATCCACATACAACAACAATATAATAGGCTCATCATTCATAACCTTGAAGTAAAGGTTAGGATCATCTTTACTCTTGGTAAAGCCCAAGCTCATCAAGAAACTATCAATCCTTCCATACCAAGCTCTAGGAGCTTGCTTCAATCCATGCAAAGCCTTTTTCAACTTGCAGACATGAGTCTTCTTGTATTCAACTTCAAACCCTTGAGGTTGTTCTATATACACCTCTTCTTCAATGACACCATTCAAGAAAGTTGTTTTCATGTCCATCTGGTGTAACTTCCACTTCAT
>SNQJ01S0002529.1:180838-223932 GCA_010110895.2 Picea sitchensis | reverse complement strand
TCACCAGGGGTAATGTGGAAGTATTCGAAGATTCTCGGTTCAGGATTTTTTGGGTGTGCATATGTGAAATCCTCTGAAGTCCCGGAGCCTCAAAGCTTCGAAGTCCCGAAGCTCTGAAGTCCCAGAGCCCCGAAGCTCGGAGTTTCATAGTAAATATCAGTCATTGGATGTTGGGAAGCCATTAACAGTTGATCCACCCCACTTCACAAGTTCGCCAATTCAACACTCCAAGATATTTGTTGTGATGTGCTTTGGAAACCTCTGAAGCTTCGGAGCCCCAAAGTTGCAAGACTTTGGATAAGCACCCAACTAATAGAACTTGGTCACAGTCATGGTCACATGCAAATTAAGGGCTGAAGAAAAAGGGGTTGGCGCCCGAAAATTGTTGCAGAATAGAGCAGGGCTTAGAGAAAATGGAGTCGAATATTATTTTTTTGAACCATATTGGTTTATGTTATTCTGGAAAGTTATTAAGTCTAATAGTCTGGAAAAAATTTGGTTGACTGCACATTTTGCATAGTTAACAATTGTCAGAACCGAGTTGAATTGTCTCATAGTGTAGAGAAATGGAGGAGGCACAGGATGCTTACAGTTCAGAGAATGAAGCTAGATGAATGGATGTCCATTTGGGATTTGAAGGAACAAACTCCAATGGGCATGGAGAAGAAATAGATAAAGACGTGGGCATGATGAAAATTATTAAAAATTTGAAAAAAGATGTCCAAATTCACCAGGCAGATAACGAAAGGCTTAAGAGAGCCAAGGAGCAACAGGAAGACTTCAATATGAAGTTAATACGGAGCCTGGAAATAATTGAAAAGAATTTGGATGAGGAGAGTGGCTCCAGCAAATCAGGGAGCCACAGGTTCCCTAATGAGGAAAGAAGGTCAAGGAGTGGTAGCAAACATCACCAACACTCCCAAAAGCATTCCAAAAGGAGGCCACACAACAGTTCAAGTCCATCTCCTACCAGAAATCATAGGAGATCTGAAGTGGATGAACTGAAGGGTGAAATGAATATGATCAAACCTCCTACTTTTGATGGAGGGCACTAGAAAGATGAAGATGTTGAGACATGGCTACTTTGCATGAGGAAATATTTTCAATTGCATAATTATTTCTCTCATGCAGAGGGAAGAATTGCAATCTATCAGTTGAAAGGAAAGGCATCCATGTGGTGGGATCAACTTGTGCAAGTGTAGCACATCAGAGAGAAGAATGTTACATGGAAGGAATTCAAGAGACATTTTGAAAAGAAGTACTTAACCAAGAGATACTATGACAGAAAGATGAAAGAGTTCTTTGAACTTAAATTGGGCAGCATGACTATAAATGAATATGAAAAGAAATTTCTTGAGTTGTTGAAGTATGTCTCTTTCATTAAGGATGAGACAGTTAAGATCCAAAGATATCTGAGTGGATTGTTGATCCAGGAGGCTCTCTAGGCTAAGAAAATGATCAAAAATCAAATTTCTCATAACTGAATGAAACCAATTCCATTGCGACTAGCTCATCTTACTTATTCTGGAAGTATATTTACTTTCTCAAACGGACGTTGTATGCAAGAGTTATCGCACTCTGACCGTTTTCTCAAACAATTAAAAAGTCAAAGGGTCAACTGGAAAAAAGTCAATGTTGACGTCAGCATGACATCACCAAAGCTATCTCATGATGTTGATGTGGCAGAGACAAGTGGTGACATTTGACTGGGCAGATGATGCAGACTAGGACCAGTGGCAGAGTGACACTTGTCAATATTCGAGCAAATGTGGTGATGCCACGTGGCCTAGACATGGGCAGCCACGTGGCACCCAGTCAGAACATGTATGGAAAGTTTTAAAAAATGTTTGGGGGTGCATGGGTTTTGAACCCACTACCACCCACCAAGCCCACGCTTTGAGAAATTACCCAACACTAGCGCGCCACACATGTTACTTATTAAATGAAACAAGTTTAAATTTATTTCAATTTGCATATATTATATGGTGGCAGAAAGGCAGGCTGGGGATAAGCCCCATCCCATTGTTATATTGCAATGTGTGACCACCGAAAAGGGCGTGGGCGCCTCACCTAACCACCAATGCATCGATAAGACCTTGATCCTATGCAATGAGCCACAGAACCAGGAGCTAGCGCAACTAGAGGGCCAACGCGCAACCCAAAGGGCTAGCGCTTGGCCATATGGGTTCATATGACTAGTTATAGGGGGTGCGCGCATAGCCCAAGGGGGTTACTCTGTATAATTTTTGGAAAAGTGGGTTTTTTGTATAGTTTTTGGGGATTTTGACTGATATCATGCCGAGAAATTGGTTTTTTGAGGATTTTGAGGCCATTTCAAGGGGGATTTGATCCCAAAAAGAGGCCAGATATTGAGGGAAGCTTGGATTCCTCATATGAGCCTTAAAAACTATATAAAACGGGATTTTTGAAGCCTTGGGGAGATTTTTTGATGCAGGTTTTTGAAGGGACAGTTTGTAAATTTTGGCCTTTTCTCATGTTTTGAGGGGCATTTTTGCCATGTTTTTTAGAGGAATTTGATGGAGCATGCTTGAATCTGAGAAAGGAGGTCTTGTACAAAAGATCTGAAGCACATTATGTAACAGAAAAGAGCCTATGTAAGAGAACTTTGAGCATTTTAAAGAGCAATAAAGAGGTCCTCCACTTGGAAGCGGGCCCGAAGATGTAGCCAACGATTGGTGAACTTCGTTATCAACCTCTTGTCTCTATTTCTCTTTATGTTTTGTTGTTCTATTCTCTTCATTTGCAGCATGGATATTAATGGATGATCTATTTATTCATTAATAAGCATCAAGTAAACGTCACATTTTATATTCCGCAACCAGATAATAAGCTTTATGTATTTCGCATTCTTAACGATTCGATGGATAAAATACATTAAACTAACTTGTGATTTATCAGTAATACCTTCATTCTTGGATCAATTTTATGGTATGAGAGAATTTGGTTTTGAAGGTTTGACAGGAATTGCAAGCATTGGATGCTCACGAGAGAAAAACTCAAGCGAGGAGAAGGCCAGCTTGATGCTCTTGACACAGAGATTCAAAGGAGACCGCATAATCAAGAGATGTCTTCGCCAAGAAAATTGGGTCCCTACAAATCTAAAGATGATTTCTTCAAGGCCTTTAAATTGATGCAAGCCATGGTAGAGGAACTTTATCAGGAAAGAGGACTGCGAAGAAATCCAAAAGTTGAAGAAGGTGAATCTTCAGTAAGAGCGGAAGGAGGAGTTGGAGGTGGTGGACCTTCGGAACCTTCTTCTCCTTCATCCTCAACCTTCTTCTCCTTCATCCTCACCATCTAATAATGAAGCAAGTGTACATTCCTTCAAGGATAAGCAAAAAACTCATCATTCTTCTGATATGTCGTTATTAAAGATAGATGTAAAGTTTCAATTACCCACTTATGATGGTGAATTAGATGCAGAAAAGATAGATAATTGGGTGAGACAATTAGAAGTATATTGCAGGATACAAAAGATTGTTGATGACGAAACTAAGATCCAACTAGCAAGTCTCAAAATGGGAAAGAAGAACTAGAGATGATCTTAAGAAAAGTGGTAAAACAATCTCTTCCTGGAATGATTTTGTTATTGCATTAAAACAACAGTTTTACCCTTTAGCTTACATGCAACAAGAAATGATGAATTGGTAATGTTTAAGGCAATCAAAAGRTCAAAGTGTACAGGAATATACTCAAACATTTCGTAAGAAAACTTTAAATTTGGGTATTCCATTATATACACAAGAGACACTCCTAAAATAAATCGGTGGTTTACATTCTTATCTTAAGCACACTATTCTTATGCTAAATCCTTCTAAATTTGATGAAGTATGTGTACAAGCCATTCACATTGAATCCAGTAAAGGGAATGTTGGTGATAGTGTTTCTACAGATACTTGGCAAAGAAAGGATGGAGGGTAAAGGAAAGAGAAGAAGACAAGCACAACAAGAAAGGAGAAGCCTACTTGCAAGCATTGCAAGAAAGTAGGCCATGATGAAGATAGTTGTTGGGTCTTACATCCTGACTTGAAGCCAAAGAAGTTTGCTAACCATGGAAGGAACAATACCACAGTTGCGACAGTTCAAGTGGATCTTGGATCAAATTCTGGTGATGAGACACAGGTTGTAGCTATGGGAATTTGAGGTATAAGTTTTGTTGCAAGTACTAGCTCTTCTAGATCAATTGATGTAAATGATGAGTGTAAAACGAATGAACTTTTCCATATAAGGGTTATAACACATAATGTTAAAGTTGATACTCTTGTAGACAGTGGATCACAAGCCAATCTAATCAGTGAAGAGGTTGTAAATAACTTGGGACTTGAAACAAAGCCACATCCTAAACCATATTCATTGGGGTGGATATGTGGTGATAATAATTTACAAGTAACCAAGCAATGTAAAATCAAGTTTGCAATCACTTCTAATTATGTTGATGAATTAGAGCTTGATATAGTGCCACTAGACATATGTGGAATTGTACTGGGAAGCCCATACCTTTATTATAGGAAATCTATATTCTATAGGGAGGATAATAAATATCGCTTCAAGAAAGATGGGAAAGAGTACATTGTTCGTGTTCATCGCATGAAAACTGACAAATCTTTTGCAGCTACAAGGCAGTTAAAAAGGATGGTAAATGCAAGAAAAAGTTTAACACTTATTTCTGTAATAAAACAAGAAGTTAGTGATGCTAAACAAGAGATGATTCCATATGTTTCAAATAGTCATGAAATGTTCCCAGAAGTATAGCATGAGGTTCAGCTGCATAACTTGGTTATTGTTCATGTTCAAAAGGGGAAGCATGTTTTGTCATTTTATTTCGCATACTCAGTATTGTTGATTAGTTTGTTGTTGTTCAGTGGTGTATGGATGCAAAGTGCGACAAATAATGTAGATGATTGTGCAGTAAATGAAATGATTACTTTGATAAACAATGTTATCTTAGTTTTCATGTTTGTTGTGATTAGTCAAGTGATCATTATCCTAGCAGAGAGGATAGATGATATAGGACAAAGTGGGGAGGCAGTACCCTCACTTCTTACCTGAGTAAAAGCAGACTTTTGGTGGTCCAAAAGCTTCCAAAGTGGGGAGGAATGATCCAGAAGGCTCCCCAGGCTCAGAAAATGCTCAAAAATCAAAGTTCTCATACTTGAATGAAACCAATTCCATTGCGACCAGCTCGTCGCGTTGATTTCGACAGTATATTTACTTTCTCAAATGGACGTCGTGTGTGAGAGTTATCGCACTTTGACCATTTTCTCAAACAGCGAAAAAGTCAAAGGGTCAACTGGAAAAAATTCAATGTTGACGTCAGCATGACATCACCAAAGTTATCTCATGATGTTGACGTGGTAGAGACAAGTGGTGACATTTGACTGGGCATATTATGCAGACTTGGACCAATGGAAAAGTGACACTTGTCAATATTCGGGCAAATGTGGTGGTGCCATGTGGCCCAGGCATGGGCAGCCACGTGTCACCCAGTCAGAACATGTATGGAAAGTTTTAAAATATGTTTGGGGGTCCATGGGTTTTGAACCCATGACCACCCACCAAGCCCACGCTTTGAGAAATTACCCAACACTAATGTGCCACACATGTTACTTATTAAATGAAACAAGTTTAAATTTATTTAAATTTGCATATATTAAATGGTGGCGAAAAGGGGGGTTGGGGCTAAGCCTCGGCCCATGGTTATATTACAATGCGTGACCACCAAAAAGGGTGTGGGTGCCTCACCTAACCACCAACGCATGGATAGGACCATGATCCCATGCAATGAGCCATAGAACCAAGAGTTAGCACAACTAGAGGGCCAACGCGCAACCCAAAGGGTTGGTGCTTGGCCATATGGGTTCATATGACCAGTTATAGGGGGCGGGCGCATAGCCCAAGGGGGATACTCTGTGTAATTTTTGGAAAAGTGGGTTTTTTTTATAGTTTTTGGGGATTTTGATTGATATTATGCCGAGAAATTGGTTTTTTGAGGATTTTGAGGCCATTCGAAGGGGGATTTGATTCCAAAAAGAGGCCAGATCTTGAGGGAAGTTGGGATTCCTCATTTGAGCCTTAAAAACTATATAAACCAGAATTTTTGAAGCCTTGGGGAGACTTTTTGATGTAGCTTTTTGAAGGGGTAGTTTGTAAATTTTGGCCTTTTCTCATGTTTTGAGGGGCATTTTTGCCATGTTTTTGAGAGGAATTTGATGGAGCATGCTTGAATATGAGAAAGGAGGTCTTGCAAAGCATATCTGAAGCACATTATGTAACAGCAAAAATCCTATGTAAGAGAACTTTGAGCATTTTAAAGAGTAATAAAGAGGTCCTCCTCTTGGAAGCGGGCCCGGAGACGTAGCCAACGATTGGTGAACTCCGTTATCAACCTCTTGTCTCTATTTCTCTTTATGTTTTGTTGTTCTATTCTCTTCATTTGCAGCATGGATATTAATGGATGATCTCTTTATTCATTAATAAGCATCAAGTAAAAGTCACATTTGATATTCCGCAACCAAATAATAATATTTATGTATTTCGCATTCTTAACGATCCGATGCCTAAAATACATTAAACTAACTTGCGATTTATCAATAATACCTTCATTCTTAGATCAACTGTCATCTTTCATCTGTGATAAAATCCAATATGATGATCCCAAGACTCTAGAAGAAACTATAAGGAGAGAAAAATTCTTATATGATCAACAAAAAGGAAAGCCTACTTTCCAAAAATCTTAGGAAGACAAGACGAAGTTTAAGAGGAAGCAGAGACGGAAGGGGAACAAGCCACCATTTTTCAGAAATAGTCCTCAAGGACAGCCAGTTTTGAGAGAGCCCAGGATGGCTGAAGTAGGTGGGAAAAGGCCAAGGAAAAAACCTATATAATGTTGGGGTTGTAAAGAATACCACAAGTATAGAGATTGCCCTCACATAAAGGACAAGGTGAGATTTGTTCACAATGTTCAACAAGCAGAAACAGTGGAGGACATGGGCAGAAGAGTACCAAGAATCTATGGAGCCCTAGACAACAAGCAAGTTGATTTTCGATCACACATGATTGAAGTTGAAGGTATGATCAATAACCATGCCTTTACTATTTTAATAGACTCAGGGGATAGTCATAGCTACATAGATCCTAAGGTAGTGGAAATATTTCAATTACCAAGAAGAAAGCATGGGAAATCTTGGCTGGGGAAGCTGGCTACAGGAGCCAAGAGAAAGTTTGTTGAGTTGGTTAAATCATGTCCAGTGGGCATGAATGGCTTGAGTACCAAGGCAGATTTGAACATATTTCCTTTGGTATCATATGATTTCCTAATTGGTATGGATTGGTTGGACCAACACCATGCCATATTAGATTGTCATAAAAATGCATTCACTTTCCTATATGAGGAAGTAAATCGAAGAGCAGACCAAGGAATTCCCAGGGCAGTTACTATCCGATAAATCTCAGCAATGCAGCTAAAGAAGTGTTACAGGAAGGGTTGTCAAATATTTGCAGCACATATGAAGGAAGCATCTAAGGATAAGGTGCCAAATCTGGAGTATCATCCAGTCCTAGAATATTTTGAAGATGTTTCCAAGGAGGTACCAGGACTACCCCCAAAGCGAGATATTGATTTCTCTATAAATTTGATGCATGGAGAAGCTCCAGTATCAAAGACTCCTTACAGAATGAGTACACCAGAGTTGAAGGAGTTGCAAATGCAGCTTGAAGATCTTCTGAAGAAGGGTTATATACGCCCAAGTGTGTCACCTTGGGGTTCCCCAGTCTTGTTCATGAATAAGAAAGATGGGACATTAAGATTGTGCATCGATTTCAAACAATTGAACAAAGTGACTATAAAGAATAAGTATCCTCTACCAAGGATTGATGATCTCTTCGATCAGTTGAAGGATGCTAGGATATTTTCAAAGATAGATCTCAGGTCAGGATACCCTCAGGTAAGGATTAAAGATTAAGACATCAGCAAGATCGCTTCAGTACAAGGTATGGTCTTTATGAGTTCACACTGGTGCCATTTGGGTTATCAAATGCGCCAATTGTTTTCATGTGCCTAATGAATGGTGTTTTTCAAGAATATTTAGACAAGTTTGTCATTTTCTTTTTGGATGACATCCTTGTATATTCCAAGTCGGAAGAAGAGAATGAGCATCATTTAAGGATGGCGTTGCAAGTGCTAAGAGAGCATCAGTTGTATGCCTAATTGAGCAAGTGCTCATTTTATCAAAACATAATTCACTATTTCGGGCATATCATATCTAAAGAAGGGATAGTAGTGGACCCTGGAAATATTGAGGCCATTAAAGGGTGGACAACACCTAAGAATGTTACAGAAGCCAGATCCTTCATGGGTCTAGCTGGCTACTACAGGAGATTCATTGCAGGATTCTCAAGGATTGCCCACCCAATCACTTCCTTGCAAAGGAAGGGGAAGAAATTTCAATGGACAGAAGAATGTGAAAAGAGCTTCCAACAATTGAAGCTATTGTTAACCAGTGCTCCAATTCTGAATATTGCAGATCTGAATGAATATTTTTTGGTTTGCACAAACACATGCAAAGAAGGATTGGTGGAGTCCTCAGTCATAATGGGTTTGTGATATGTTTTGAATACAAGAAATTAAAAGAGCATGAAAGGCTCTACGCCAATCACGATTTGGAGTTGGCAGCCATAGTGCATGCTTTGAAGAAGTGGAGGCACTACCTCATGGGAAAGAGGTTTGAGTTGAGGACAGACCATAATGGTCTGAAGTATTTGTTTGATCGGCCTACTTTGAATTCTAGGCAGAGTAGATGGCCTAAATTCCTCTGTGAGTATGACTTTGATATCAAACACATCAAAGGAAAGGAGAACAAAGTGGTTGATGCACTCAGCAGGAAAGTGCATGAATTGCATTTTATAGCCATTAGCATGCATCAGATGGATCTTAAAGGAATAATTTCTAAGACTACAAAAGTTGATTTGCAGTACATGGAATTGGTAACAAAATTGAAGCAGGGTAAAATGCAGAAAAAAGTTGAAAATTATGAATTGGGAATTGATGGAATACTCTTGTTCGGAAAAAGAATTTATGTACCCAGTTCTCACGAATTGAGGAGTATGATATTTAAAGAAATGCACAATGTACTTTATGCAGGACGCCCAGGATATCAGAAAAGAGTTTCAGCAGTCAAGATCCAATATTATTGGCCAGGCATGAATACAACGCTAGATGTATGGAGTGTCAAAGGGTCAAGGCTGAGCATAGACACCCAAATGGGTTACAACATCCATTACCCATTCCTTAGTGGAAGTGGGAAGTGGTGTCAATGGATTCCATCAAAGGATTTCCCAGAACAAGCAAGCAGCATGATGCAATCATGGTGGTAGTGAACAAGCTTACTAAAGCTGCCCATTTCATCCCTATGATGGTTACTCACAAGGAAACCAATTTTGTTGATATTTATATGAGGGAAATAGCACGATTGCAGGGTATTCCCAAGACAATTGTGTCTGACAAAGAGCCAAAATTTACCTCAACTTTTTGGCAAGGATTATTCAAGGGGTTTGAAACGAACCTGAACTTCAACACAGCCTATCATCCTGAGTTTGACGGACAAACAAAAAGAGTAAATCAACTGATAGAAGATATGCTAAGGATGTATGTGATGGACAAGCCATCTAAATTGGAATATTATCTACACTTGGTAGAATTTTCCTACAACAATGGGTATCAAGCATCACTGAAAATGGTCGTGTTTGAAGCACTTTTTGGGAGAAAGTGCAACACCCCAGTAAGTTGGGACAACCCGGCTGATAGGAAAGTGGTTGGACCAGAGTTTCTCAAGGAAATGGAAGATCAATTGTTAAAGATAAAACAGAATTTGAAGGCTACCCAAGACAAGCAGAAAATCTATTTTGACAAAGGATGAACCCACAAGGATTTTAAAGTGGGTGATCATTCTTTCTTGAAGGTGAAAGCCAAACAGAAGTTCCCTGAAGCTGGAAAATTGTTCCAAGTTGGAATCCAGACATTGTGGTCATTTGAAATCCTAGAGAGGATTGGTCCAGTAGCTTATATGCTATCATTTCCTAGCTTATATGTTAGCTTAATGTGCAGGTGCATCTGGTGTGCATAGTGGACCAAAAAAGCAAGCAGGTCCGGAATCGAGCCATAGGGATTGTAAAGGTCCAGTGGACCTGGTACGGTCCTGAGGACGCAACATGGGAGCACAAAGACGCTATGCGGGCAGAATACCCTCATCTTTTTTAATATTTTGAAAATCTTCTTCATGTTGTGTAAATGAGTTGCACTAAGGACAGTGCAAAAATAAGGGGAGGAGATTGTAATATCTCAAGGCCAAGCCCCAGTTGTAATTATGAATGTAACATGTTTTGTAGGCTAATGAGCCAAGTATTTATAAGTTGGTAGGCTTATGGTTTTATTCAGACGAAGAGCCTAGATGTTAAAGTCCAGGAGCTTTTTTTGTACATGTAAATATTCATATTATTAATATAAACAACATCGATGTGTGTAGACCTACCATGAAGAAAGACTATGGGGGACTAATCTCCACTAGGTTGGGTAAGGGAGGGGGGTTGAGAGACTAGGAAAAGGGGATAAGCTTGAGCGCTTAACCCAAGGGAATATTATAATGCATTTCCTTGGATTACTAAAGTTTGGGGATATAAACCTTGTTATCCTAAGTTCCTTTGGGAGGAGGAACGGGTTCTAAGTGGAGAGGAACATGCTCCTGGAGAGCCAAGTGTCACCCAGGACGCATGCAGATTTATGTGAGAATTTACACTGTTGTTGGGGGTTCACGAACCATTATGGCCATATTTATTGAGGAGTTCACTCTCAGCATTAGGACCAGGCGAGCCATTTGTTGCCCCGATTCACTCACGCACTAAGTAGGCACGCAGTCAGCCAATTTTGTCATTGTTGAACCCTTTACCTTCGTGAACCTGTGTAAATTGTTGAGTCGTCCCTTTCCTTACCAGTGTTTGTTATTGTGGTTACCTAGTTGACTTAAGAGATGCTTTGAAGAGGCAGGTTTTCAGGCCTGTGGGTAACTCTCCGAGGTGAGAGAGTGTGGATAGAAGAAGTAGGATGTCAGTCCTGTGAGCAACTCTCTCCAGGTGAGAGAATGTGTTGAAGAAGTGAGTTCTCCTGGAGGGATTCTAGTAGCAACTACAAAGCTCTAAGAATTTCGTCTGACCTGTTTTTGAAGCCCTGCAAGGGAGGTGGAGTAGTCGATGGACTGTGTGACAATGAAGGTGTACACTTCTGGGGTGGAATAGGCATGTGGGGAATGAGAGTATGAGAGCAGTGGGTGTAAGTGGCTCCTTGGAGGAAATCCTTCATGTTGTACTGTGTAACTTCCAGTTGTCCCTGCCTATCCTAGGAATCCCTTACCCAGTGGAGTTTAGTCCCAGCTCGGGGGTGACCCACTACTGAGAGTGATGTGCAATGTGGTCTAAGGCTGGGAGTTTTGTGGAAGGTCTACACGCAGTTGGTGTACTTCAATTAAAAGATAAGTACCATTTCCAAGTGTGGTTACATGTTGTGTATTTATATATGTTGTTATATTTATGGTTTTGTCTGTGATTACTGTATGTATGTTTTTATTGTTATTTATGCATTATGTTGTGTGATAGAAGAACATAAATCATCTGTTAAATATTGGTATGTGTTATTGTCGCTTTCACAAGAATATGTGTATGTACAGAATGCTTATGTCTGGTTGAAATTGCATTAGATATGTGTGTGTGTGTGTGTGTGTGTGTGTTTGTTTGCTTGAGCATGTTAGTTTTCTGAGGTAGCGTTGCCCAGCCTGGTGGTGGTTGGGGATGTTACAAATTGGTATCAAAGAGAAAAGTATGTTTACGGAGTGATGTTTCCCAACATGTTGGTGGCCCAGGACGTCACAGGGATGTTGTCTTTAGAGAGGTTAAAGATGTTACCAAATAGGAATTCCTTCCAAAGGAAAAAGAACCAAAGACAATATATTTTGAGTTGGAGGGTTAAGAGTATTACTCAATAGAAGAACATGAATCGAAAGAAGAAGAAGAACCTCATACTCTAGTATTGAGGAGATTAGTTTGGGAAAGAAGGAAACAAGAAATGTATAATACACCTAATTTTGACTCTATTTTTATTTATCTATTACTGATGATGAAACTAGAACTATTAGGGAGGTAGTGGATTCAGAGGATGGTAAACTCTAGAAGAAGGCCATGGTTCAAGAAATGGAAACCTTGGATAAGAATGAGGCTTGAGATATACTTGAGTTGTCTACTAGAAGAAAACCCATTGGTAGCAAATGGGTTTTTAAGAAGAATTTGAATGAATAAGGTAAAGTGGAGAAGTATAAATCTTGCCTAGTAGAAAAGGAATATTCCTAGGTAGAGGGAATTGATTTTGGTGACATTTTTTCTCTTGTTGTTAAATTCACTTTGATTAGATTTCTTTTTTTTCTTTTTCTTCTACTTTTTATCTTGAAGTAGGACATATGGATGTAAAGGAAACATTCCTACATGGGGATCTTGGAGAAGAAATCTACATGAAACAACTAGAAGGTTGTGTAGTGAAGGGAAAGAAAGAGCTAGTTTGCATGCTGAAAAAATTCCTTGTTTGGGATAAAGAAATATCCAAGGATGTGGTATCAAAATTTTGATACTTATATTTTGGTACTTGGTTTCACAAGGAGAAACGATGATCACTGTATGTGTTTTAAATTAGTAGGTGACCATTTTATTTATGTGGTTCTATATGTTGATGATATGTTATTGATTGGAAGCAACAAGGAAATCATCAAGGAGGTAAAAAATTAGTTGTCTTCTAAATTTGAAATGAAATATATTGGTGCTACAAATTTTATTTTTGGCATGGAAATTAAAATATATCAGGAAAATAGGAAACTCTAGTTGAATCAAAGGAAATATGTTGAGACAATATTGTAGAGGTTTAATATGCAGGAATGTAAATTGGTCAAGGTCCCTATTCCTCTAGGCATTAAGTTATCTGAATATCATTGTCCCAAGACACAGGAAGAGGAAGAGGGCATGTCTCATGTTCCTTATGCTAGTGTTGTTGGTAGTTTCATGTATGCAATGGTATGTACTATATCGGACATTGCACATTCAATAGGATTTTTAAGAAGGTATATGTTGAAACCAAAGAAGGAGCGTTGGACAACTATAAAGATGGTTTTCAGGTATTTGCATGGCACTACAAATTATGGAATTTTATTCCAAGGAATACCTAGTGCAGACAGAGTGTTAGACATACATGGATTTTTTGACACAAATTGAGATGGAGATATGGATCACAGAAGATCTACAAGTGGTTATTTTTAACCTATTTGGAGGAGAAATAAATTGGATGAGCAAGAGACAATCTGTAGTGGCACTCTCAACTATAAAGCATGAATACATCGCAGATACTCATGAAATTAAGGAATTTGTATGGTTACAGAGGTTGTGTTTAGGTTTGGGGTCAGTACAAAAAGTTATAAGGTTAGATTGTGACAGTAAGAATGCAATCATTCTGGAAAAGGACCTGGCTTATTATTCTAAGACAAAGCACATTGATGTTTAGTATCACTTTTTGAGAGATGTGATTGAAGACAATAAGGTGTTGTTGGTGAAGGTGGAAACTATTATTACTCTGTAATTTTCCTTCATTGTGAAAGTAAAACACAGAAGTAAATTTTTCAAACCACTTTGGGCTGGAAATTGGCCTCTCCAACCAGAGAGGGGTCTCTCACTTAAATTATAGTACAATGGCCAAATTTTTTGGTAAATATATAAATTTTATGATGTGGTGGTAGGATTGAGTGAAACACCCATTGGGCATGGAGTCATAATAAAGATAGGTCAAATCAAAACTTTCAAAACCGATTGATATGAAAAAATGTACTTCATAAGCTAGGTAGCTAGCAATCTGTCAATCATCATAGGAATGTTAGTATGGTGGTGAGAAGAAAATAACACATCAATTATAATAGAGCACCAAACAATGGATGAGTTATGTTACAATATCAGAAGATTAAGATAGAAAGTTGAATGTGAGATAAAGAGCATCAAAGATTAATTATTTACCTATAATCATCCTTTCAAAACAGAAGCAAAAACATCATGATCAACAAAGATAGGAAACATTCACAAGGAAAAACAAACTGCATATTACTAGCACAAGAATCTATGAGACAAATATTCAAGTCCTTCATCTTGAAGCTTTCATTAACAGCAAAAAATATATACAACAGCCAAAGAGTCGTTTTCCTCAAGTCTCCAACCCTTTTCTCCTTCTTTCCTTCACAATATATAGAATAAAATTTCAATGTAAATCAATCGGGTCGAAATAGTTAGGGTTTCACATTCAAGAAGGAGTTATAAACTAACTACTATTTTTTAGGGTTTAGTTTTTAACTAATTAAATTAGGCGAAAATCTATAAAAATAGGTTGTAAATATACCTTTGAATATCCAAAACCATGACTCCTCTGCAAAACTTGAGAGAGGTTTTTGTATATGAACCTGTGCTTGAGAAAAACCTCTTTCAGTTTGTTGATAGCAATCACCATATGCTTTTAATATGTTCTTGAAGTTGACTAAAAAAGCAGTCAACTACAAGAAATTTTGCAGCAACCAGAAGATTTCACAACAACTGGTAATTTCTCCTTTTCTCCCAAATGGAGAACTGGGTTGGGATGATTTTTTGTCCGCAAATTAATGACACTATGATGCATCTCCAAAAAATATTTGGGAAAAAATTAATTTTAAAGTTATGATGAAAATAACATTTCACATCAACTAGGAAATTTGTTGTGAAATCTTTGTTTCAATAGTTTCCTTTTTGAACTCTCTCTCTCTATCAATATGTGATAGTGTCTTTGCCATTGTTGCAACTAGAAGGCCATAGGTAATGCTGAGGATAGAAAAATAATTACAAAAATGACCAAGAGTGCTCCACATGCCTCATCACCTCATCGATATTACATTGATAGAAATACCATTGAACCTTGACACATGATCTTTTAAGAGACCAGGACATTAATACAAGACTAAATTAGATAAAAAAAAACAATTGTTTTGACTTTGTAAATTAATACTCCCCGATATAGGATCCAATGGGGATGTTATACTCCCTATGAGATAGAAAAGAACCTCAGATCCAGTTCCTTATCCATTGGGTTGCTCCCAAGCCATATACCCCACAACTTTCAAACTAATATGTACATTGTTGCAAACGAAACTGAAATTCCTGCATACTGAAAACTGAAAAGAGATGTTGATTTAGAAAGCTTATTGATATACATCATCCTACTCTAAGTTGCTGAAAATTACTACTCAATCAAGTGATACACAAATTCCAATGCACCCAATCAAGAAGTTTCTCAAGTAATTTGACTCCTTGACCATGCTTGAACAAAATCAAAACTAGATATTGTAATGGAAAAGGAAACTTATGATGGATCTAGTATTCATAGTGAAAACGTGGTTGAGAGTTTAGACTAAAAAATTCCTCCACATAATCAGCTATAGGATCATAAAAATCATAGAAGCCATATTGTGTTTGATGATCCTCAATATCAAAGGGAAAAGGAAGCAATGTGTCTTTTTCCTTCTGCTGAAATGAAACTTCAAAAGAAATACCATGTAATGGAAGAATTTGGGATATTTCCTGATCCTCTAAAGCTTCAAGCTCTTTTTCAATGTCCTTGGAAAACTCATCTAAAAATTGAATTTTATCTTCCGATCTACATTTGCATGACTATAAATAAGAAGACTAAAATGAAGAAAAGTTTCCAACCACTTCATCATTGGTGTACATATGATTCCATTCTTTAAAACTTTGAATGGAAACAGGGGCTGCCACAAACTCTGTTTTCTCCATCCAGGTTTCCATAAAGATGAGCCAAAAAGTTGAAAAAGATCTAACGGACCTAGCAGGAAAACATTCATGCCAACTTCTACATTTTCCTTGGAACCAATCGTAAAACAATCTAATAAATACATCTTCATTCTTGATTCTAAGAAGATCAGTAAAGTCGCATAAATATGAGATATGTTTCAAGGCCAAACTCAAATCCTCTCTACTAAATTTTGGACCATTCATTAAAAAATATTCATCCTTGGGTAATGGATTAGGGAAACCATAAATTTCTAAAAATTCCAAGCATGCATGCCTTGCAATGATAGAAGTAGCATATGAGTCCCTCATAGTCCAATGGAGGCACTAGTAGATCCATCAAGCAATGAATCATTATGACAATGGAGTCACCATTGATACTCTGAAATCTGAATTCTTTTGAAAATGGAGTCGTCGAGATAAAATATACAGCCAACCTCTGTGTCTGACTCTCTGTTTACCCTTCAAAAATTAGATCTGAAACTTTGTCGTTCTTTCCCAGGGAAGATTTCACCTTTTCTCCCTGGCAACAATGCCAAAATTTTATCACTCTGTAATTTTCCTTGGCTTTGAAAGGAAAACACAGAGGTAACTTTTTCAAACCACTTTGAGATGGAAAATGGCCTTTCCAACCAGAGGGGGATCTCTCACTGAAATTAGAGTACAGTGTCCAGATATGTAGGTAAACACATAAATTTGATGATGTGGTGGTAGGATTGAATGAAACACCCATTGGGCATGGAGTCATAATAAAGATAGGTCAAATCAAAACTTTCAAAAATGGTTGATATGAAAAAATGCACTTCATAGGCTAGGTATCTAGAAATATGTCGGTAATGATAGGCATTGTATTATGGTGGTGAGAAGAAAATAACACATCAATTATAACAGAGCACCAAACAGTGCATGAGTTATGTTACAATATCAGAAGATTAAGATAGAAAGTTGAATGTGAGATCAAGAGCATCAAAGATTAATTCTTTACCTATAATCATCCATTCAAAACATAAGAGAAAACATCATGATCAAAAAATATAGGAAACATTCACAAGGAAAAAAAAAATGCAGATTACTATCACAAGAATCTCTGAGACAAATATTCAAGTCCTTCAACTTTAAGTTGTCATTAACAACAAAAAATATATACAACAGCCAAATAGTCTTTTTCCTCAAGTCTCCAACCCTTTTCTCCTTCTTTCCTTCACAATATATAGAATTAAATTTCAATCTAACTCAATTGGGTCAAAATAGTTAGAGTTTCACATTCAAGAAGGAGTTACAAACTAACTCTTATTTTTTAAGGTTTAGTTTTTAACTAATTAAATTAGGCGAAAATATGTAAAAATAGGATGTAAAGATCCCTTCGAATGTCCCAAAAAATGACACCTGTGAAAATAATGAGAGAGGTTTTTGTAGATGAACTTGTTATTGGGAAAAACCTCTTTCGGTTTGTTGAGATAAATCACCATATATTTGTAATCTGCACTTGAAGTTGACTACAAAAACAATCATCTACAAGAAATTTCGCAACAACCAAGAGATTTCACAGCGACTAGTAATTTCGCCTTTTCTCCAAAATGGAGAACTGGATTGGGCTTATTTTTTGTCAGAAAATTAATCACACTATTATGCCTCTCCACAAAAAATTTGGGAGAAACCCAGTTTTTTTTTTTTTACATTATGATGAAAATAATATTTCGCATCAACTAGGAAATTTGATGTCAAATCTTTGTTTCAGCATTTTCCTTTATGAACTCTCTCTTTTTTTCAATATGTGATAGTGTATTTTCCATTGTTGCAGCTAGAAGGCCATAGGTAATTCCAAGGATAGAAAAATAATCACAAAAATGACCAGGAGCATGCTCCATGTGCCTCATCGCCTCATTGATATTACATTGATAGAAATACCATTGAACCTTGACACGTGATCTTTTAAGAGACTAGGACATGACTAGAAGACTCAATTAGCAACAAAACCAATTGTTTTGACTTTGTAAATTAATAATCCATAACAGAAACTTTAAAGAATATTGCAAATTCATTGACAAAGTCTATAATCACAGAGAAGTCCTCTTGGTGTATAGAAGCAATGGGCATTGTTTCCCTAAATTGTTGATCATGTAATCCTCAGTCCCTCTATATGCAAAGAAAACAACAAGTGGGATAATGTTGGGTATGTGTTATATTCTTTGCACAGTTATCCCCATGTGTGATGCATATGTGTTGGGTGCAGTGGGGGTCAGGCTCCCCATACTTGGGGTTTTGAGGGTGGAGGTCCCGAAAAACAAAAATGAGCGGTTTTGGCACATGGTTTTCAGCCCATGGTTTTTTAATTCCAGTTAAGGAATCAAGGTTGTAATCTAATCCATGTCAATGGGTTAATTTTTTGGATGTCGCGAAATCATATATATTGTATTTGTAAATGGTGAATTTAATACAATGAGAGTTAGAGGTGTTCCTCCATCTATTTTATCCAATCCTTCATTCATCATCTTGTTGCGCCATTCATCCCATTACACCATTCACTCCATCGTTCTCTCGTCATTCTTCCCTGAATAAAACAAAGTTAGATAACCTAGGATAAATAATTCAATAAAATATTAATTAGTTTAATAACTAATTAAATTAATAATTTAAATAATTAGTAATTAGGTTAGTGTGTTTATGTTAGAAATTAGGTTAGTGTAATAATAAATTAAAATTAAAAAGATATTAATAATTATTAAAAAATTAAACAAACATTAGTTTAATACAAAACATTAATAAAAGATTTAAATATTTAAAAATATATTAATAATTATTAATTATTAAAAAAAAAAAAATACATATAAAATAAAACACATAAAACAAAATACAATAAAACAAAAAAAATCAAATAAAAACTAAAAAATTATATCCTAAGTCTAAAACCCCACTCCCCTATTTCATATTACGGAACCCCCCCCCTACCACTCCCTTATTTCATATTCCGGACCCCCCTAATGTTATTCCAAACTGGGCGTGGGGTCCGCAAAAATAAAACCACGCTACATTTCTTTACCACGATTTCTATTCCCCAATACCGCCGCTTACCACCCTACCCCCCTCCAAAATCCACTCTCCCCCCTCTGAAAACCACTCCCGAAAATGTTTTTTACCAGTCATCTTCCGAGGTGGATTCCAGGCAAACCAAGGTTCATTTTGAAAACTGAAAGAAGTTTTTTCTTGGCATGGGACAAATAACAATAACCTCTCTCATATTTTTCACAGGTGCCATGGATTGGGAGAATCAAAAGCATCTTTGAGCCATTTTTTCGGGATTTAGGATTTTCTTGTTTGAGACATCTATTTCAAACCCAAATCTCGGACAGCTGGAAACGAATTTCAAAAACCTGAGAGAGGTTTTTTCTCAAAACAAGATGATATACAAAAACCTCCCCCGTATTTTACACAGCTATCTCATAGTGGGACAATAAAAATACCTCCTTGGACCCTATTTTTTCAGAATTTCGGGAGGCGAATAATTCAAATTGACCGGGCAAAGTGGTAGACAAAAAATTTGCATTTACATATTTGTAGGAGCACATCTTGGACATCAAACCAGCAATGGACAGTTGGCAAGAATCTATATTTCAAAGAAGAGGTGGCAGATCAATTTATGATTTCCAGGAGCAAAATCACCAGGTCAAAGCATTTTCCAGATTATTAGTGAACATGTAGCAATCAAACTCCAGATATCAAGGTGGCAGTTTCAAAGTGACCAAATGATCGAATTAAAGTAATCTTCACAATTCGAGATATTAGGCAACAATTTCCAAATTTGTTTATTTTTTAGTATGAAGATAGGTTTTGACTCCTAAATGTGAGAGACAACAATGATTGTAATTTTCCTATTTATTGAGCAGTTTGAAATATAACAGGGGTTCGACCTGTGTGAAAAGTTGTTTGGGCCCTGCAAAATTTTGGGGGAAGGGAAACCCCTGCAAATGTATGAATTCCATGTTTATTTTTTTGTGAGATTAATACAGTAAGTCTATTTATGTCCTTAGATTCATCACGGCACTTATGTTCAATATGTCTTTTCTCTATTTTATTTGTTTATCTTACAACAATTTTCTAAGAGCAGTGTGACTGGAATTCATCTTTGTTTGGTGCTCCTTTCACCATAGAATATGCTTGTTGTGTGTTTTTTATTCTCTGTTCCAGAATTCATCCATTTCTAGATGCTATGTTTCAGCTATCATATTTATGTGTTTATTCTTTTGCAATGGCATGTAGGGATTCACCCATGGTTAGGTTTGATCAGCCTACTTTGAATGCTAGGTAGAGTAGATGGTTGGAATTCCTCTGTTAGTATGACTTTGATGTCAAGCACATCAAAGGAAAGGAGAACAAGGTGGTTCATGCACTCAATAGGAGAGTGTATGAACTGAATGCTACAGCCATTAGCATGCATCAGATGGATCTTAAAGGCGGAATTTCTGAGACTTCAAAAGTTGATTTGCAGTACATGGAATTGGTAACAAAATTGCAGCAAGATAAAATGCTGCAAAAAGTTGAAAATTATGAATTGGGAATTGATGGAATACTCCTGTACAGGAACAGAATTTATGTACCCAGTTCTCACGAATTGAGGAGTATGATCTTAAAAGAAATACACAATATACCTTATGCGGGACACCCAGGATATCAGAAAACAGTTTCAGCAGTCAAGATCCAATATTATTGGCCAGGCATGAAGAAAGAAATTGCAGAATACATCGCCAAATGTATGGAGTGTCAAAGGGTCAACACTGAGTTGAAACCATTACCCATTCCTCAGTGGAAGTGGGAAGTGGTGACAATGGATTTCATCACAGGATTTCCCAGAACAAGCAGACAACATGATGCAATCATGGTGGTAGTGGACAAGTGTTGGCCCTTGATCAAGTTTTTAGTATCCTTGGTCATGTTTGACCTATTTTTGGGACTTCGATAGGTTGTCGAAGGTGGAGCGCAAGTTGAAGCAGAGATCCCAGAATCTCGACCCCTTTTTAGGTATTTTTGGGTTTTGGGCTTATGTCACAAGTATGGGGATGTCGTCCCATGGGTTTACCCATGTTTAGGCCCTTTTTGTAATGTGTAAATAGAAATCTAGGAGATGTAGGAAGTAGTTCGATCTATGTGATCGAAGACAGGCTAGACACTCTGTTAAGTGAAACTTGTAAGTTCTTTTTGCATGCTATGTTGAGAACTTGTAGAGCTAAGTGCAAGTGATTGTAAGAGATTGTGAAGAGGATTTGTGTTGTAACTCAGGGAAGGAGGATCTAGCGGAGTGCACCAAATCTCTTGTCCTCTACGGAGTAATATCTCAAGGCTCTGTGCATGTAGAAGATTGATAGAAGGAAATAAAGAGAAGAAGAGTTGGTGGACATAGCCCCAGGGTGGGGGTGAACCAAGTATATCATGTGTTGTGGTTGCTTTTTGCTTTATGGTTGTTCTCTTATTTATGTGGTTAAATGGTTAGTGCACTGATATATGCTTAGAAGAATCCAATATGATAGCTTAGTGTTGAATAATGTGTTTAAATATTAGATCTGGTCTATGTGGATGTGCTTAGTGATTGAATATACTAGATCTGTGTGAATATTGTGTTGATCTGTTATTAGGGTTTAGTTGTGTTGTTAACTAAAGCTGAATATTAATGAACTATAACTATTAATTGCTTTGTAAGGTGTTACAATCACATATCGGTGTCCCAGATAAGGTTGCAGACACCTGGGTCCTGCAACCACCCCTGCCTCTACCTCGGGTGAGACTTAATTTGCTTCACAGGTGTTGTCGAAAGGGTCGGTAGTTAGGGTTTTGTTGTGCGTTTTTGTGAGCGTTGAACCTTGGGTTTGCCCCTGTGCCAATAAATGGTTCTGTTGTCGAGACCTGAAACTATGATTGTTGGGAACTGCAGAAAAGAGAAATCTATGTGTGTAGATATGTTGCCCTAGTGCACAGTATTCTACTTGACTTGTGAAGCTCTGTTCTAAGAAGAAAAATCAGATCTGAAGAAAAGAGGTAAGATCTTAAAGCTTTGTGCCTTGTTAAAGGTAAGAACAGTGAAATTTTTTTATTGAAAAAGATAAGATAAGTGGAAATTTTTGTTTCAAAAGTATGGATCTAGGTATGTTTGATAACTTTTGTCCTAGCTTGAAAACTAGAGCACAGCTAGAAGAAAGAAGATTTTATATGAGTAGATCTGATAAGAATAGTGAAAGATATGTTATTCCTATGCATAGAAAGAATGTTTGGACTAAAAAATGGATGAAGGATCCTAGAAAGAATTTTTTGCATGTTGGCTACTATGATCCTAGTGCGCAGTACAGGAAAGGCTAGGGATCATTCAAAAGAAAGAGAGGATTAACACTTTGTTACAGTTGCAGATGATCGAGACATCTTGCTAAGGAATGCCCTGGTAGAAGACCTAGTTGTCTTTGTTGCAAAGTTATGGATCATGAAGTTTTGGATTTCCCTAGAATGATTGCTAAGCTTGAAAGAATGAATCTTGGACAAGAGAACCCTGAGGAAGGTCAAGAAACTGAGACCATGATAGAAACCCAGAAAAAAGAAGATAATGTCTTGCTACAAATGAAAGAAACCCTAAAAGATCACAGAAATATCAACTTATCAGAGATCTTCAAAGAAAAAAAATGCATAGAAACAAGAATAGGAGACTTCGACATTGACTGTTTTCTAGATGAGGAAACACAGGTGAATATCATGACAGAAAGAACTTGGGAAATTTTAGGAAAGCCTGTTATGAGTCCTTCATTGGGAGGAATATGATTATTTAGAGGAAAGTTGATAACCCTATGTGGAAGACTCGCCCAAATATCTATGAGTGCTCATGGAACTTCGACAGAGGAATATTTTGAGGTTGTTAAATTTATTGAGAACGGCGCCCCATGTGTTATATTACTAGGAAAAACTTGGATTGAAAAGGATCGGGCCAGAAGAAAAGAAGAGGAAGTCTTGGAACAGAAGAAGCAATAATTAAAAGATTTCATAACTAGGAGGATAGCACACTTGATTGAAGAACAGGAGAACAGATCGAAGTTGTTCAGAACCAGAAACTTGGATATCGAAGTTGAAAGAACACAAGAAGACTCACAAAAGCCTGAAGCACCTACCCCAGATAGAGAAGAAGTATTGACCTTGAACCCTATGAAAGAATATTAACAGCACAAAGTTACTATGCCAAAAGGAGATAAGAATCCAAATGGAAAGAGGAATATCGAGATGAAGATCACAGGGAATAAGGCTAGAAAGATCAGTAAGAAGAGAGAAAACATAGAAAAGTTGCAGAAGATTCCAGAGGGAACTTCGCAGAAAGAAGGTTTGCAAAATTGGAACTTCGTCAGGATACCAGAACAGTGCAACATGGCACTTCGCCATGGCGAAGTGATATAGCCATTTAAAGAATTATAACCATTATATCGACGCCCTGAACTGTTAGAACAGTAGTTATGGCCAKAAAGCTCTCCATCAGATCGTTGGGACCGTGCCACAATAGACAAAACTACATTGAYGAAGGCCTCTTGTCTRTTGGAGAAATATGTTACATCGATGTCTACTTATTCCATCAACTATTGCACCGAGAACACTTTTTCAAATTGTATCAGAGAGAACTCATTGCTACCGTGTTGTTTACTGAGATTGACACCTGTTCTATTGAATTGTGCACTCAATTATTGACCTAAGTTATATAATCTTGAGCGTGTATGTTGAACGAGCTCAGCGCCATAGAGAAAGTCATCGAATAAGTTCTAATCAACCTTATGGTTGAGAAGGTGATGCTCGTCGGAGCTCAAGCTTCATCGATGAGAGGAGTGCAAGCCTCCCCGTCGAGTGCTCACGGATCCGGACCATCCTGACCGGCAGCAGAAAAGAGAACCAAGCACCGATATGACTTGGAAAACACGAATTTAATCCCGACTATCCTACTAGACTACATCCCGCCTTTGGCTGGCACGGTGAGTCGTGACAGTGTCCTGAGGGACTTTGATTACACCCTAGTTATTGTGTACCTCCCAAAGGGGATACATGTAGTAAGAACACAGCAGGATAAGATCGTGACATTGAAGTTCAGTGACTTCAACCTAGGGGAGCACAAGAACTATAGTATGCTTTCTCCCTACAAGTATTTTTCCAGGATGAATGGAAAGAATTAGAAAATAATCCCCCAGACATGGACTATGAACCTCACGCAGTCCACCCTCTTGAATGTGATGAAGATTCCACACTTTGAAAGGCACCAGGAGGTTAACGCGTGTGTTAAGCTCCTACTCTCATGTTACCATGGTAGCTACTTATGGCTAGACCGACGCATCACATTCGATCCAACATTGATCCATAGGATCATCGGATTGAGCATGCAGGGACCCGACCCAAAGGACTTCTACCAAGGGAAGGCTACAGATCACGCATTGGCACAGAAGATCAAAGACACATATGGCGATGTAGAAAAGGGGACGCAAGGCTACAAGGTAGTTTCCATCTAGAATGGCGCAGTGCACCTAGCCTTCCAGTTGATCGCAAGAAAGATAGTGAGGAAGAACAGACCTACACAGGTCACAGGATTCGTTGTTGACCTTGTCGAGAAATGTGTAGAAGGACTCCAGATGAACTGGGTGAAGAACTTGGTCAACTACCTGGAATTGGACTGTCGTGAAGCTCAGGATCAGGGCTATGAGTTCCACTTTAGCTGGATCCTGATCCTCATAGCATTTACTGCTTGGGAGATGCTAGAAGGTGCGACCTTCCCGGACATTGAGTCATTCAAGTTGCTCGCTGCGAAGTTCGCCACGCTCTGGTACTCAAGCGATATGGGAAAATAGTGGCAGTCGAATGCAGTCTTTCATACATACTATCTCCAAATGAAGAGGGCTATTGGAGATGTCCCTCGCATGACTCCAAACACCCTGCACCAGTACATACCCCTCATGAAGTTCCACGCAGATCGGCACTTCATTTATATCACCGCACATGCAGATGAGCATAAATAAGAGCTTCAATCATACTACAAGCTCACAGAGGAGGACCTTGAAGAGATAACCAACGACTGGTCTGCAGAGCTCCTCATCCCTGCTAACCCCACAAAAATGTCTGAACTTGAACTAATTGGCAGCCTGGAGACCACTCACGAAGAAAAGGATACTCCTAGACCTAGCAAAAGGAAGAAGACCGAAGAGGTACAAAATCTAAGAAGTGCATTAGAAGAAATTGTTGCAGAGTCACCTGGTCGAGGAAGTGATGACAAAGTAGATCAAGAAGAGACCAATATAAAAGAAGATCCACAAAAGAAAGGCGAAGTAACGCCGCCTAGGGATCCTCTAAATGAGACTGATCCCTCTAAGAAAATGAAGGTTTCTCCCATGAAACCCACTTCCCAAAAGAAATCCAGAGCCACCTTGACTAAGATGTAGACTCTACTCACAGTATATGACTTTGACTTCATCATCGCAATTGTAGCAGATGCCTCACAGGATGTCTTGCAGAAACATGAAGCCAAGAAGGAGGATATTTACGACAGAATCGAGGTTGAACTTAGAGGGGTACAACAGGCCCTTCACTCGAGCCGCGCAATATCCATTACGACCCCACCATCGGAAGCACCAGAGTTGGGAGATGAGCCTACCCAACTCCACAGACTAACTGATGCGACCGAAGCTCGCCTTCGTCGTGCACAGGAAGAAACAGAACAGACCATAGAGGCCCTAAAGCAAGTTCAAGAAGTAGTCATAGAGCAACGTCGAGTTGTGCAGCAGGAGAAGGTTGCTCTCCAAACAAAGTATGAAGAGGAGAAAGAACAGATCCAGCAAGAGAAAGAGAAGTTGCTCGCAGAGCAACTTGGAGTCAAAGAAGCAGTCAACAGATCACTTCGCTCTTTGACAGGCTTAGAGTAAAAAGCAAAAGAACCAGTAGAACATCAAGTAGCGCAACTCATGGAATCTATCCAGCAGCTTCAACAAAGAATAGAAGACTTAGATCTCTAAATAGTGCCCACCACTCCACAGGATGTGCAAGACCAGAGGGAAGCAACTACTTGAAGCATAGTTGAGAGAATCAAGACCCTCGCCATGGAATGCAAATAGCTAAGTGATCGCAATGCCCAGACTTATGAGCGACTCACTGAGGATCCTGAATTGAAGGCACTGGAGTCACAGCTCCAGGAGGCAAAGAAGCAAGAAGAAACAGTACAGGCACAGTTGAAGCCCCTGTCAGAAATCAAGAAGATGAAGCGATCCCAAGAACAGCGCATTGCTCAACAACAGGTCCACACCATTCAGACCAAATTCATGGAAGTGACTCAGAGGCTCCAACCAATTCAGGATGAATCTTGGCAAATGTTCACAGAAATTGAAGGCCGAGGAGCAGAACTAGAGCAAGTCGTCACTGCAGCCGAAAAACGCTTAGAGGGACCTTTCAACGAAGTAGTTATCCAAGAGTTCATCGAGCAGGAGGCCTTGGCGCAGCAACAAGTCGAAGCAGCTCAAGCCAACCTCGAGGATTTTGAAGCACAGCTACCCAGACTAGAGTGACTCAGGGCGAGTTGCATGTGAGTGTTGGGGGCTTATTGGCCCTTGAACAAGTTCTGAGGATCCTTGGTCATGTTTGACCTATTTTTGGGACTTTGACAGGTTATCAAAAGCGGAGCGCAAGTCGAAGTGGAGATCGCGGAATCTCGACCCCTTTTTAGGGATTTTGGGGTTTTGGGCTTATGTAATAGGTATGGGGATGTCGACCCATGGGTTTACCCATGTTTAGGCCTTTTTTGTAATGTATAAATAGAAAGTTAGGCGATGTAGGAAGTAGTTCAATCTATATGATCGAAGACAAGCTAGACACTCTACTAAGTGCAACTTGTAAGTTCTTTGTGCATGCTATGTTGAGAACTTGCAGAGCTAAGTACAAGTGATTGTAAGAGACTGTGAAGAGGCTTTGTGTTGTAACTCAGGGAAGGAGGATCTAGCAGAGTGCGCACATATATCATGTCCTTTGCGGAGTAAGATCTAAAGGCTCTGTGCATGTAGAATATTGACAGAAGGTAATAAAGAGAAGAAGAGTTGGTGGATGTAGCCCTAGGGTGGGGGTGAACCACGTATATCCTATTTTTTGGTTGCTTTTTTATTTATGGTTGTTCTCTTATTTATGTGGTTAAATGATTAGTGCACTGATATATGCTTAGAAGAATCCAATATGATAGCTTACTGTTGAATAATGTGATTGAATACTAGATCTGGTCTATGTGGATGTGCTTAGTGATTGAATATACTATATCTGTGTGAATAAAGAGTTGATCTGTTATTAGGGTTTAGTTGCACTATAAACTAAGGATGAATATTAATGAACTATAACTGTTAAGTGCATTGTAAGGTGTTACAATCAAAAATCTGTATCCCAGCTAAGGTTGCAGACACCTAGGTCCTAGAACCACCCCTGCCTCTACCTCGGGTGAGACTTCATCTGCTTCGCAGGTGTTGCCGAAAGGGTCGGTAGTTAGGGTTTTGTTGGTGAGTTGTTGTAAGCATTGAACCTTGGGTCTGCCCCTGTGCCAGCGACAAGCTTACTAAAGCTGCCCATTTCATCCCTATGATGGTTACTAACAAGGAAACCAATGTTGTTGATATTTATATGATGGAAATTGCACAATTGCAGGGTATTCCCAAGACAATTGTGTCTGACAGAGAGCCAAAATTTACCTCAAATTTTTGGAGAGGATTATTCAAGGGGTTTGAAATGAACCTGAACTTCAGCATGGCCTATCATCCTCGGTCTGATGGACAAACAGAAAGAGTAAATCAAGTGATAGAATATATGCTAAGGATGTATGTGATGGACAAGCCATCTAAATGGGAATATTATCTACACTCGGTAGAATTTTCCTACAACAATGAGTATCAAGCATCATTGAAGATGATCCTCTTTGAAGCACTTTATGGAAGAAAGTGCAACACCCCAGTAAGTCAGGACAACCCAGTTGATATGGAAGTGGTTGGACCAGAGTTGCTCAGGGAAATTAAAGAGAAATTGTTAAAGATAAAACAGAATTTGAAGGTTGCCCAAGACAGGCAAAAAACCGATTCTGACAAAGGCAAAACCCATAGGGATTTTAAAGTGGGTGATCATATTTTCTTGAAGGTGAAAGCCAAACAGAAGTTCCCTGAAGCTGGGAAACTGTTCCAAGTTGGAAGCCAAATATTGTGGGTCATTTGAAATCCTAGAGAGGATTGGTCCAGTAGCTTATCTGCTTGCATTTCCTGCATCTATGTCTATACATAATGTATTTCATGTCTCATTACTTAAGAAATATGCACCTGATGCTAATCATGTTATTGATGGGAATGTGATTCAGGTGGAGCAAGAAAATGCCTTTCAGTTGCATCCGGTGTGCATTGTGGACCAAAAAAGAAAGCAGGTTTGGAATCGAGCCATAGGGATTGTAAAGGTCCAATGGACTTGGTACGGTCCTGAGGACGCAACATGGGAGCACGAAGACGCTATGCGGGTAGAATACCCTCATCTTTTTTAAGATTTTGAAAATATTGTTGATGTTGTGTAAATGAGTTGCACTGAGGACAGTGCAAAAATAAGGGGAGGGGATTGTAATATCCCAAGGCAGAGCCCTAGTTGAAATTATGAATGCAACATGTTTTGTAGGCTGGTGAGCCAAGTATTTATAAGTTGGTAGGATTATGGTTTTATTAGGCCGAAGAGCCTAGATGTTAAAGGTTAGGAGCATGTTTTGTACATGTAAATATTCATATTATTAATATAAACAACTTCGCAGCGTGTAGACCTACCATGAAGCAATACTATGGGGGACTAAGCTCCACTAGGTTGGGTAAAGGAGGGGGGATGAGAGACTAGGAAAAGGGGATAAGCTTGAGGGATTAACCCAAGGGAATATTAAAATGTGTTTCCTTAGATTACTAAATTTTGGGGAAATAAACCTAGTTATCCTAAGTTCCTTTGGGAGGAGGAACAGGTTCTAAGTGGAGAGGAGCATGCTCCTCGAGAGCCAAGTGTCACCCAGGACGCATGCAGATTTATGTGAGAATTTCCACCATTGTTGGGGGTTCATGAACCATTATGGTCATATTTCTTGTGGAGTTCTCTCTCATCATTGGGACCAGGCGAGCCATCCATTTCCCCGATTCACTCACGCACTAAGCAGGCACGCAGTCGGCCAATTTCGTTGTTGTTGAACCCTTTCCCTTCGTGAACCTGTGTAACTTGTTGTGTCGTCCCTTGCCTTGCTAATGTTTTCTATTGTGGTTACCTGGTTGACTTAAGAGATGGTTTGAAGAGGCAGGTTCTCAGGCCTGTGGGTAACTCTCCCAAATGAGAGAGTGTCGATAGAAGAAGCAAGATGTCAAGCATGTGAGCAACTCTCTCCAGGTGAGAGAGTGTGTTGAGGAAGTGAGTTCTCCTAGAGGGATTCTAGTAGCAACTACAGATCTCTAAGAATTTTGTCTGACCTGTTATTGAAGCCTTGGAAGGGAGGTGGACCAGCCGACGAACTGTATGACATTGAAGGTGTACACTCCTGGGGTGGAATAGGCATGTGGGGAATGAGAGTATGAGAGAGGTGGGTGTACGTGGCTCCTTGGAGGTTATCCTTCCTGTTGTACTGTGTAACTTCCAGTTTTCCCTGCCTATCCTAGGAATCCCTTGCCCAGTGGATTTTAGTCCCAGCTTGGGGGTGACCCACTACTGAGATTGATAAGCAACGTGGTCTAAGACTGGGAGGTTCGTGGAAGGTATGTACGCATTTGGTGTACTATAATTAAAAGATAAGTACCATTTCCAAGTGTGGTTACATGTTTTGTATTTAGATATGTTGTTATATTTATGGTTTTGTCTGTGATTACTGTATGTATTCTTTTACTGTTATTTCTGCATTATGTTGTGTGGTAGCAAAACATAAATCATTTGTTAAATATTGGTATGTGTTATTGTCGCTTCCACAAGAATATGTGTATGTACAGAATGTTTATTTCTGGTTGAAATTTCATTAGATATATATGTGTGTGTGTGTATGCTCGAGCATGTTAGTTTTTTGAGGTAGCATTGTCTGGACTGGTGGTGGTTGGGGATGTTACAAATTGGTATCAGAGAGAAAAGTATGTTTACAGAGTGATGTTTCCCAACCTGTTGGTGGCCCGAGATGTCACAAGGATGTTGCCTTTAGAGAGGTTAAAGATGTTCCCAAATAGGAATTCCTGCCAAAGGAAAAAGAGCCAAAGACAATATATTTTGAGTTGGAGGGTTAAGAATATTACCCAATAGAAGAACATGAATCGAAAGAAGAAGAAGAACCTCATACTCTAGTATTGAGGAGATTAGTTCGGGAAATAAGGAAACTAGAAAGGTATAATCCACCTAATTTTGAATCGATTTTTATTTATCTATTATTGATGATGAAACTAGAACTATTAGGGAGGTAGTGGATTCAGAGGATGGTAAACTCTAGAAGAAGGCCATGGTTCAAGAAATGGGAACCTTGGATAATAATGAGGCTTGAGATATACTTGAGTTGTCTTCTAGAAGAAAACCCATTGGTAGGAAATGGGTTTTTAAGAAGAAGTTGAATGAATAAGGTAAAGTGGAGAAGTATAAATTTCGCCTAGTAGAAAAGGGATATTCCTAGGTAGAGGGAATTGATTTGGTGACATTTTTTCTCTTGTTGTTAAATTCACTTTGATTAGATTTCTTTTTTTCTTTTTCTTCTACTTTTTATCTTGAAGTAGGACATATGGAGGTAAAGGAAACATTCCTACATGGGGATCTTGGAGAAGAAATCTACATGAAAAAACTAGAAGGTTTTGTAGTGAAGGGAAAGAAAGAGCTAGTTTGCAAGCTGAAAAAGTGCATGTTTGGGATAAAGAAATCTCCAAGGATGTGGTATCAAAATTTTGATACTTATATTTTGGTACTTGGTTTCACAAGGAGAAAAGGTGATCATTGTATGTGTTTTAAGTTAGTGGGTGACCATTTTATTTATGTGGTTTTGTATGTTGATGATATGTTATTGAATGGAAACAACAAGGAAATCATCAAGGAGGTAAAAACTTAGTTGTCTTGTAAATTTAAAATGAAATATATTGGTGCTACAAATTTTGTTTTTGACATGGAAATTAAAATATATCAGGAAAATAGGAAACTCTAGTTGAATCAAAGGAAATATGTTGAGACAATAATGTAGAGGTTTAATATGTAGGAATGTAAACTGGTCAAGGTCCCTATTCCTCTAGGCATAAAGTTATATGCATATCATTGTCCCAAGACACAGGAAAAGGAAGAGGACATGTCTCATGTTCCTTATGCTAGTGTTGTTAGTAGTTTCATGTATGCAATGGTCTGTACTATACCAAACATTGCACATTCAATATGATTTTTAAGAAGGTATATGTCGAAACCAAGGAAGGAGCGTTGGACAACTGTAAAGAAGGTTTTCAGGTATTTGCATGGCACTACATATTATGGAATTTGCTTCCAAGGAATACCTAGTGCAGACAAAGTGTTAAACATACATGGATTGTTTGACACTAATTGGGATGGAGATATGGATCACAAAATATCTACAAGTGGTTATTTTTAACCTATTTGGAGGAGAAATAAATTAGATGCGCAAGAGACAATCTATAGTAGCACTCTCAACTATAAAGCATGAATACATCGCAGATACTCATGAAAGTAAGGAATTTGTATGGTTACAAAGGTTGTGTTTAGGTATTGGGTCAGTACAGAAAGTTATAAGGTTAGATTGTGACAGCAAGAATGCAATCGTTCTGGAAAAGGACCTGGCTTATTATTCTAAGACAAAGCACATTGATGTTTAGTATCACTTTCTGAGAGACATGATTGAATACAATAAGGTGTTGTTGGTGAAGGTGGAAACTATTATCATTCTATAATTTTCCTTGGCTGTGAAAGTAAAACATGGAAGTAAAATTTTCAAACCACTTTGGGCTGGAAACTGGACTTTCCAACCAGAGAGGGCTCTCTCACTGAAATTATAGTACAGTGGCCAAATTTGTAGGTAAAGATAGAAATTTTATGATGTGGTAGTAGGATTGAGTGAAACACCCATTGGGCATGGAGTCATAATAAAGATAGGTCAAATCAAAACTTTCAAAACTGGTTGATATGAACAAATGTACTTCATAAGAGTGGTAGCTAGCAATATGTCAATCATCGTAGGAATTGTAGTATGGTGGTGAGAAGGAAATAACACATCAATTATAACAGAGCACCAAACAATGGATGAGTTATGTTACAATATCAGAAGATTAGGATAGAAAGTTGTATGTGAGATAAAGAGCATCAAAGATTAATTCTTTACCTATAATCATCCTTTCAAAACAGAAGTGAAAAAGTCATGATCAACAAAGATAGGAAACATTCGCAAGGAAAAACAAACTGCATATTACTAGCACAAGAATCTATGAGACAAATATTCAAGTCCTTCATCTTGAAGCTTTCATTAACAGCAAAAAATATATACAACAGCCAAATAGTCTTTTTCCTCAAGTCTCCAACCATTTTCTACTTCTTTCCTTCACAATATATAGAATAAAATTTCAATATAAATCAATTAGGTCGAAATAGTTAGGGTTTCACATTCAAGAAGGCGTTATAAACTAACTCCTATTTTTTAGGGTTTAGTTTTTAACTAATTAAATTAGGCGAAAATCTATAAAAATAGGTTGTAAATATACCTTCGAATATCCAAAACCATGACTCCTCTGCAAAACTTGAGAGAGGTTTTTGTATAGGAACCTGTGCTTGAGAAAAACATCTTTCAGTTTGTTGATATCAATCACCATATTCTTGTAATATGCGCTTGAAGTTGACTAAAAAAGCAGTCAGCTACGGGAAATTTTGCAGCAACCAGAAGATTTTCCAACGACTGGTAATTTCTCCTTTTCTCCCAAATGGAGAACTAGGTTGTGATGATTTTTTGTCCGCAAATTAATGACACTATGATGCCTCTCCACAAAATATTTGTGAAAACCCCATTTTTTTTCTTTTTAAGGTTATGATGAAAATAACATTTCACATCAACTAGGAAATTTGTTGTGAAATCTTTGTTTCAACAGTTTCCTTTTTGAAATCTCTCTCTCTCTCTCTGTCAATATGTGATAGTGTCTTTGCCATTGTTGCAGCTAGAAGGCCATAGGTAATGTTGAGGATAGAAAAATAATTACAAAAATGACCAAGAGTGATCGACATGCCTCACCACCTCATTGATATTACATTGATAGAAATACCATTGAACCTTGACACATGATCTTTTAAGAGACCGGGACATAAATACAAGACTAAATTGTTGGAAAAATGAGAGGGGGGGTGAATCAGTTGTCACTGTGCTTAAACAATTATGCCTATTTTCAAATCTTTACAGAACACTCAATGACAATCACAATAATGCAAGGAGGTAAGAAATAGAATATTCAACATCAATCACACACATGAAATATACAGAGACACATATTTTCTGAGAAAACCCATAAAGGGAAAACCCTCTTCTTCTTGATATGATAAGTAATCTTTATTTTCTGTACATTATCATTCTTATTAGCCCCAACTCCTCCTTAGGCTACAACCTTTTTTTTACAAGCACGAACTTGCCGAGAGAACCAACTCTCTAGTTTCTCTAGAACCCACTAGAAGGAAGCACCAACTCCCTGAGTGTTCCAGCACCAACTAGATGGAAGCACCAACTTCTAGTCACACAGGCACCAACCTGTATAACAGAGAACAATAGTTCTCCCTTGCACCACCCTACCACCCTGTTTTTTCTAGCCACAACCATATGGAAGATACAACTCCCTATGTTCAAGCACCCACTTGAACCTTTGAGGACAACAGTCCTCCTTGGCACCTCCCTACCACCCTGAAATATAAATCTTTGCATTCTTTAATTTATCACAGTGATACAGCATTTATCAATGGCTTACCAGTCTCATCATTGTTTTTCTACCCTGCTATGCTCTGCTTGCATCAGTGTCTTTCTGTTCGCATACCCTTCACTTTTCGTTCTCCTACATTTTATGCTATGTGTGCCATCTCCCCTCTATGTGCTATGCCTCTACATTCTCTTCACTGCATCATTGTTCTACCCTATAGGTTGTTCACTGCATATCTTCCTCATGACTTCATAGCTCACCAGTAGAATCCTTCACTTCTCTGTTCTGCATCCTTTTCTCACGTCGAGTCATCTGCCTGGTCATCATGGAAACTCTTCATCTTCTCTAGCGGTTCTGCTCATTGTGTGTTCATCATCAGTGGTCGTTATACTCAGATTCCTTATCTTCTCTAGTAGTCGAAACTCTTCATCTTCTCTGTCACTTACAGCCAGTCAATTATGGATTCTTTGGCTTCTAAGCCCCTTCCTTCACGTGATCACTGGCGGTGACCATACGCCTAGGCTTAACAAGCACTTGAGCACTTATCACTTCAACGGCCACGATACATTCTCCTAAAATGGACGACCGTCGTAACTTCGACACTTTTCCCATTGGCTCTTTTGAGTTTAAAACCTTTTGAAACTTCTGAATCATAATTCCTGAATAGATCGGACGGTTCACATTACATATCGGAGCTAGATCAATGGTTAGCGTTAATCCTTACAGTCATCCTTCATTGCTTAATCCAACGGCCAGGACTTAATCAAACAATGAGATGTATGGCCACCTTTTACTCCATGACTTTGTTTATTATCCTTACGATATCCTTCCACTGTATTTTGATCAACAGTTGATAGTACACCCAACATCAGATCGACGGTCGAGATCTCCTTCGAGTCTTCAGACTTCGGAGATTTCGAGTCTCAACCCTTTCTTTCCTCCGTACATCAATATTCCAGAGCTGATAAGCCTCTGACGCGTCTCCCTCTTGGATTAACGGTCGAGATCTCCTCGAGTCTTCAAACTTTGGATATTTCAAATCTCAACCTGTTCTTTCCTCCAAAGTGATCACCTGTTGATTTATTCATAAGACGGTGGAGACCGCTTGTTGTCAGTTAACGTTTTCACTTACACTATCCTTCCACTGTAGTATATCGACGGATGAGACTACTCCCGAAGTAATCTTCAGATTGGACGTCTCGTGTCCACTTTGGGTCTTCATCATTCGGGACTTTGGGTCTTTGGGCGAGTGCTAGTGACGTAACTCTTGCATCACTTGATGACATGTCACGAGCCTAGTAGTTTCCATGTGTCACTCAGACTCGTGATTTGCACGTACCTGAAATGTTGATTTCAACTTGACACTTGTCATTCTTTGACTGTTCCATGTGTCCTTGTTGATGTAGACTGTTGACGTGGTCTGTCACATTTTCTTGTTGGTGTCGATGTAGATCTCTTGATGTGACACATGTTCATCTCCTTGATCTAACAGTCAGGAGAGTATCTTAGATCGACGATTGAGAGTGACTTCGGATCTTCGTCCTTCGGGACTTTGTGACTTTTGACATTTGAAACTCCCGAAGAAATTCTCCTGGAGTGACGTAACTTGCTTACGTCACTTGTTGACATGGCATGAGCCAATTTCCTCTTGGCGTTTTTCATCTTCTGATGATGCCATGTGTATTTGCTGACGTGGTATACTAACATGGTCTATTGACATGGACTTGTTGACGTGTTCTACCATATGCCCTTTTTTTGACGTGGTTTGTTGACCAACAACCCTAATCCAACAATCCTTGTTTGTCCTCCAAATCTGACGATCATTATTCATTTCGGATTTCCGAGCTTTGGGTATTTCACATATCAAACATTCTGGAATGTAACCTCCTCGCAACCTTAGATCTGAAGTGAATCATGTTCGTCGATCATGAACTTAGATCGACGACTCGATCTTCCTGTGATGCAGCTTTGCTAGCTTATCATGTCCTTCCACTCAAGAGTGATCCAACGGTTGTGAAGATTCTTGAAGCAGATCCACGATCAAGAATGATTTTGCAACCACAATCTGCAAGTGTTTTAACTCATCACCCAACTACTCAATTGGAAGTTGTGCGTTTTTGGTGAGTTAACCACAATCGTTGATCTTTGAAGCTATAAGATTGGACGGTCCTGACTAAATTATAGGATTGGAACAAGCGTGATGTTTAATTCTCCTTTCAATCTCTGTAATTCATCCTTGCTGTAGATTTGGCGATTGCGCATCCGACGATCACGATTTAATATGACTTAAACTCATTGTTTGTTGGCTCAATTGCAGTTGTAGATCTTCAAAGCTATGAGATCTGACGATCTATATGGATTGTGAGATTGTAACTGGTGAGTAGTTTAATTCATCTTTCGCTCCCCATAATTCATCCCTGTCGTTGATCTGGCTTGCATATTCGACGGTCTCGATTTGATCTAAGTTTTATCATGCCATCTCTTCTAAGCTTTTCATCTTAATTCGTTAACTCTCTTGAGCTTTAATCTCCATATTCTTCCTTCTTCCTCGCCTTATGTTCTTGCCATCAATGACAAGCACACTCTTTCCTGCCAAACCTGCCAACAAAAATTAGCAAAAAATACAATTGTTTTGACTTTGTAAATTAATACTTCCTAACATAGGCTCCAATGGGGATGGTATCCTCCCTATGAGATAGCAAAGAACCTCAGATCTAGTTCCTTATCCATTGGGTTTCTCCCAAGCCATATACCCCACAACTTTTAAACTAATATGTACACTATTGCAAACCAAACTGAAATTACTGCATACTGAAAACTGAAAAGAGATATTGATTTGGAAAGCTTATTTATATACATGATCCTACTCTACGTTGCTGAAAAATACTTCTCAATCATGTGATACAAAAATTCCAATGCACCCAATCAAGAAGTTGCTCAAATAATTTGACTCCTTGACCATGCTTGAAAAAAATCAAAACTGGATATTGTAATGGCAAAGGCAACTGATGATGGATCTAGTATTCATAGTGAAAACATGGTTGAGAGTTCAGACTAAAAAATTCCTCCATATAATCAACTACAGGATCATAAAAATCATAGAAGCCATATTTTGTTTGATGGTCCTCAATATCAAAGGGAAAAGGAAGCAATGTGTCTTTTTTCTTCTGCTGAAATGAAACTTCAAAAGAAATACCATGTAATGGAAGAATTTGGGATATTTCTTGATCCTCTAAAGCTTCAAGCTCTTTTTCAATGTCCTTGGAAAACTAATCTAAAAATTGGATTTTATCTTCCGAGCTACATTTGCATGACTATAAATAAGAAGACAAAAATGAAGAAAAGTTTTCATCCACTTCATCATTGGTGTACATATGATTCCATTATTTAAAACCTTGAATGGAAACATGGGCTTCCACAAACTCTGTTTTCCCCATCCATGTTTCTAGAAAGATGAGCCAAAAAGATGAAAAAGATCTAACGGACCTAGCATGAAAAAATTCATCCCAACTTCTACATTTTCCTTCAAACCAATCGTAAAACAATCTAATAAATACATATTCATTATTGATTCTAAGAATATCAGTAAAGTCATATAAATATGAGATATGTTTCAAGGCCAAACTCAAATCCTCTCTACTAAATTTTGGACCATTCCTTAAACAATATTCATCCTTAGGTAATGAATTAGGGAAACCATAAATTTCTGAAACTTCCAAGCATGCATACCTTGCAATGATAGAAGCAGCATCTGAGTCCCTCGTAGTCCAATGGGGGCACCAGTAAATCCCTCAAGCAGTGAATCATTCTGATAGTGGAGTCACCATTGATACTCTGAAATTTGAATTCTTTTGAAAATGGAGTCGTCGGGGTAAAATATACAGCCAACCTCTATGTCTGACCCTATGTTTACCCTTCAGAAATTAGATCTGAAACTTTGTCGTTCTTTCCCAGGGAAGAATTCACCTTTTCTCCCCAGCAACAACGCCAAAATGTTATGACTCTGTAATTTTCCTTGGCTTTGAAAGGAAAACACAAAGGTAACTTTTTCAAACCACTCTGCGATGGAATATGGAGTTTCCAACCAGAGAGGGATCTCTCACAGAAATTTTATGATGTGGTGGTAGCATTGAATGAAACTCCCATTGGGCATGGGGTCATAATAAAGATAGGTCAAATCAAAACTTTCAAAAATGGTTGATATGAAAAAATGTACTTCATAGGCTAGGTAGCTAGAAATATGTCAGTCATCATAGGCATTGTATTATGGTGGTGAGAAGAAAATAACACATCAATTATAACAGAGCACCAAACAGTGCATGAGTTATGTTACAATATCAAAAGATTAAGATAGAAAGTTGAATGTGAGATAAAGAGCATCAAAGATTAATTCTTTAACTATAATCATCCATTCAAAACATAACAGAAAACATCATGATCAACAAATATAGGAAACGTTCACAAGGAAAAACAAACTACAGATTACTAGCACAAGAATCTCTGAGACAAATATTCAAGTCCTTCAACTTGAAGCTTTCATTAACAACAAAAAATATATACAACAACCAAATAGTCTTTTTCCTCAAGTCTCCAACCCTTTTCTCCTTCTTTCCTTCACAATATATAGAATTAAATTTCAATCTAACTCAATTGGGTCAAAATAGTTAGAGTTTCACATTCAAAAAGGAGTTACAAACTAAGTCTTATTTTTCAAGGTTTAGTTTTAACTAATTAAATTAGGCGAAAATATGTAAAAATGGGATGTAAAGATCCCTTCGAATATCCCAAAAAATGACACCTGTAATTCCATAGGTAATTCTGAGAATAGAAAAATAATCACAAAAATGAACATGAGCATGCTCCATGTGCCTCATCGCCTCATCGATATTACATTGATAGAAATACCATTAAACCTTGACACATGATCTTTTAAGAGACTGGGACATGACTAGAAGACTCAATTAGCAACAAAACCAATTGTTTTGACTTTGTAAATTAATACTCCCTAACAGAAACTTTGAAGAATATTGCAAAGTCATTGACAAAGTCTATAATCACATAGAAGTCCTCTTGGTGTATAGAAGCAATGGGCATTGTTTCCCTGAATTTTTTATCATGTAATCCTCAGTCCCTCTATATGCAAAGAAAACAACAAGTGGGATAATGTTGGGTATTTGTTATATTCTTTGCACAGTTATCCCCATGTGTGATGCATATGTGTTGGGTGCAGTGGGGTGGTCAGGCTCCCCATACTTGGGGTTTTGAGGGTGGAGGCCCCGAAAAATAAAAATGAGTGGTTTTGGAACACGGTTTTCAGCCCATGGTTTTCTAATTTCAGTTAAGGAATTAAGGTTGTAATCTAATCCATGTCAATGGATTAATTTTTTGGATGTCGCAAAATCATATATATTGTATTTGTAAATGGTGAATTTAATACAATGAGAGTTAGAGGTGTTCCTCCATCCATTTTACCCAATCCTTCATTCATCATCTTGCTCCGCCATTCATCCCATTACACCATTCACTTCATCGTTCTCCCGCCATTCTTCCCTGAATCAAACAAAGTTAGATAACCTGGGATAAATAATTAAATAAAATATTAATTAGTTTAATAACTAATTAAATTAATAATTTAAATAATTAGTAATTAGATTAGTGTGTTTAGGTTAGAAATTAGGTTAGTGTAATAATAAATTAAAATTAAAAAGATATTAATAATTAATAATTATTAAAAAAATAAACAAACATTAGTTTAATACAAAACATTAATAAAAGATTTAAATATTTAAAAAGATATTAATATTTATTAATTATCAAAAAAATAAAATAAAAACAATAAAAACAAAACAAATAAAAAATACATATAAAATAAAAAACATAAAACAAAAAAACAATCAAATAAAAACTAAAAAATTATATCCTAAGTATAAAACCCCACTCCCCTGTTTCATATTTCGGACCCCCCCCTCGTCATTCAACCAAAGGGGGTCCAAAAAAGTGACAGGCTCACCCCTGCCACATGTCTTTACCACATGATTTCGGACCCCCCCCTCCTAGTACCACTTACCACCCTACCCCTCCTCCGAAATCCACTCTCCCTCCTCTGAAAACCACTCCCGAAAACGTTTTTTACCAGTCTTCTTCCGAGGTGGATTCTAGGAAAACTAGCTATTTGAAAACAGAAAGAGGTTTTTTCTTGGCACGGCCCAAATAACAATAACCTCTCTCAGATTTTGCACAGGTGCCATGATTTGGGAGAATCAAAAGCATCTTTGAGCCCTTTTTTCAGGATTTAGGATTTTCATGTTTGAGACATCCTATTTCAAACCCAGATCTCAGACAGCTAGAGATTAATTTCAAAAAACCCGAGAGAGGTTTTTCTAAAAAACAAGCTGATATACAAAAACCTCCCCCATATTTTACACAGCTATCTCAGAGTGGGAAAATCGAAGATTTCCTTGGACCCCATTTTTTTTGTGAGAATTTCAGGAGGCGAATAATTCAAATTGACCGGGCAAAGTGGTAGACAAAAAATTGGCAGTTACAGAGAATCAAAAGCATCTTTGAGCCCTTTTTTCAGGATTTAGGATTTTCTTGTTTGAGACATCTATTTCAAACCCAAATCCTGGACAGATGGAAACAAATTTCAAAAAACCGAGAGAGGTTTTTTCTAAAAAACAAGCTGATATACAAAAACCTCCCCGATATTTTACACAGCTATCTCAGTGTGGGAGAATCAAATACTTTCTTGGACCCTATTTTTTCATAATTTCGGGAGGCGAATAATTCAAATTGACCAGGCAAAGTGGTAGACAAAAAATTGGCAGTTACATATTTGTAGGAGTGCATCCTAGACATCAAAATAGCAATGGAAAGTTGGCAAGAATCTATCTTTCAAAGAAGAGGTGGCAGATCAATCTATGATTTCTAGGAGCATAACCACCAGGTCAAAGCATTTTCCATATTATTAGTGAACATGTAGCAATCAAACTCCAAATATCAAGGTGGCAAGAACAATGAAAGAAATGATGCAAAAGATTATCATGAGAGATGAAATTATTGATCAAAGACACCATGTCCCATTTGTTTCAAAAAAATAAAGGGTCGTTGTTCCCAAGAATTTTGGAGCTCATCCTTGGTATCATAGATCAGAAAATGATTATTTTTTGTATTCAATTCACGACATGGACAAAGATGAAATGCAAAATTAGCTTGTAGAGGAGAAATCAATTGAGTTGATGTGTATATTTGATGACATTTCCTACATGGATGGTCTACCCAAGTATGATCAGTATGATGATAATTATATGGTTGAAATTGATGTTGACTGGTCAAAGCAACCAGCAGCATATTGTTGGGAGGAAGAAGCTCAGTTACAACAATGCAAAGATAACAATTAGAGATTGCATATTAATTATGACAGCAATGAGGAAAAGGAAGAAAATATCAGAGTAAGTGGAAATTATTTTCCCTTGTGTTTCTCTTCATTTCAATTTCTGAGAGAAAATTATAAACAAGTTGTCAATAGAAGGGATGGAGAATGTTCTAATGAATCAGTTGAGGATGTCATTGATGACATGGAAGTTGTTCTTGCTCCAAAATTACAGCCATTGAGTTATTTTGAGTTTCAAATCCCAGATGAAAGCTTAGAGCTTGAAACATATGAGGAATTGATGTATTATAATCTCATACCATTAAGCTTTAATTCATTTCGGTTTTTGAAGAAAAATTTTGATCATGTCCTAAATGATAAGCACATAGAAAATCATGAAGTTTCATTCGAACCAATGCAACAGTCATCTTAGTTTCTACAGGATCCAATAGCTGATGTTTTGGATGATCTATGCAGTCAAAGTCCTGTCCCATTTGCCAACTATGAGCCTACAAACAGATATGATAAAAACTTGATCTGGCAATCGGTTTCATGGTTTTGTTCAGCAGGAATCTCACTACAAAGTTCATCAGAAAATTTGCAGTCAAATCAAAAATTGCATAATGATATGTACAACATATGTACAATACCCAATCATGATTTCGAATTGGTTGAATTTGAATATCAAGGGATAGGACATGTCTATCATGATCCTATAGCTATCTATATGAAGGAGTTTTCCACTTCATATTTCCAATCCTTTCCCAGTGCCTCTTTTGTTTTTCATGGTTCCAAAGCTCTTTGTTGTGAATATCAAGTTGACAATCAATTTCTAGAACCCTTACAAGCTCTAGTTCTGAGTTTTGTTAAAAACAGTGAAGGAGTTGAAAGAAAGATGCAGTCAAAATTCCATTTGCTTGAGTGGCTTCATTGGAAGTGTGAGATCACTTGATTCGGCCTTTATGCTTAGCGGAGTAGAATAGGAGTGTGTGGATAAGCTCAGCTTGGTGAGCATCTTTTTCAGAAAAATTTTCAGTTTGGTTTTTCAATGTTTATTTCAATTGTCAGCTTCAAGTTTTAGGTACAAGTTGCAGAATAAAGTTTTGGGTTCATCCCAACGAATCAGGCTACTAGTCTATGGTGTTCTTTGGCACCTCACTGGGAGGATGCCATCCCCAATTGGATCCTATGTTAATATCCTATAAATTATAGGAAATCTGATTATTCAGTTTCAATTTGTTGTTGCTCTTATGACGAAAGCTCTTGGTTTGACTAGTTTTCTCGAATGACTTTGCTCCTCCATCTATTTTACCCAATCCTTCATTCATCGTATTGTTGTTCCATTCATCCCATTACACCATTCACTTCATCGTTCTCCTGCCATTCTTCCCTGAATAAAACAAAGTTAGATAACCTAGGATAAATAATTAAATAAAAAATTAATTAGTTTAATAACTAATTAAATTAATAATTTAAATAATTAGTAATTAGTTTAGTGTGTTTAGGTTAGAAATTAGGTTAGTGTAATAATAAATTAAAATAAAAAATATATTAATTATTATTAATTATTAAAAAATTAAACAAACATTAGTTTAAAACAAAGCATTAATAAAAGATTTAAATATTTAAAAAGATATTAATAATTATTAATTATTAAAAAAATAAAACAAAAACAATAAAAACAAAACAAATAAAAAATACACATAAAACAAAATACAAAAAAACACAAAAAAAATAAACAATCAAATAAAAGTAAAAAATTATATCCTAAGTCTAAAACCCCACTCCCCTATTTCATATTTTGGATGCCCCCCTTACGTCATTCAACCAAAGGGGGTCCAAAAATTAAAACCACCCCTGCCACATTTCTTTACCAC
>SNQJ01S0002529.1:170617-180788 GCA_010110895.2 Picea sitchensis | reverse complement strand
CAAATACCACTTACTGCCCTAATCCCTCTCCAAAATCCACTCTCCCCCCCTCCGAAAACCACTCCCAAAACCGTTTTTGACCAGTCATCTTCCGAGGTGGATTCTAGGAAAACCAGGGCTCATTTTGAAAAACCGAAAGATTTTTTTTCTCATCATGGGCCAAAAAAAAATAACTTCTCTCATATTTCGCACAGGTGCCATGGATTGGGAGAATCAAAAGCATCTTTGAGCCCTATTTTTTGGGATTTAGGATTTTCTTGTTTGAGACATCTATTTCAAACCCAAATCATGGACAACTGGAAACGAATTTCAAAAAACAGAGAGAATTTTTTGCTTAAAACAAGCTGATATAAAAAACCTCCCCCTTATTTTACACATCTATCTCAGAGTGGGAAAATCAAAGACTTCCTTGGACCCTATTGTTTCAGAATTTCAAGAGGCGAATAATTCAAATTGATCGGGCAAAGTGGCAGATAAAAAATTAGTGGTAACAGATTTGTAGGAGTGCATCCTGGACACCAAACCAACAATGGACAGTTGGCAAGAATCTATATTTCAAAGAAGAGGTGGAAGATCAGTCTATGATTTCCAGGAGAGGAATCACCAGGTCAATGCATTTTCCAGATTATCAGTGAACATGTAGCAATCAAACTTCAGATACCAAGGTGGCAGTTTCAGAGTGACCAAATGATCGAATTAAAGTATTCTTCACAATTCGAGATATTAGGCAACAGTTTCCAGATTTGTTTATTTTTTAGTATGAAGATAGGTTTTGACTCCTAAATGTGAGAGACAATTATGATCGTAATTTTCTTATTTATTGAGCAGTTTAATAGAACATGGGTTCGACCTGTGTGAAAAGTTGTCTGGGCCCTGCAAAATTTTGGGGGAAGGGAAACCCCTGCAAATGTATGAATTCCATGTTTATTTCTTTGTGAGATTAATACAGCAAGCATGTTTATGGCCTGAGATTCATCACAGTGCTTATGTTCAACATGTATTTTCTCTGTTTTATTTGTTTATCTTATAGCAATTTTCTAAGAGTAGTGTGACTGGAATTCATCTTTGTTTGGTGATCCTTTCACCATAGAATATGCTTGTTGTGTATTTCTAATTCTCTCTTCCAAAATTCATCCATTTCTAGATGCTTTGTTTCAGCTATCATATTTATGTGTTTATTCTTCTGCAACTGCATGTAGGGATTCACCCATGGTTAGGTGTCTCTTATGTAGTGGTTTTTGTTTATGTGTTCATGGTTTTCCTTCCAGGATTCATCTTTGGTTAGATGCCCTGTTTGGTTGTCTGCCTCTTGTCCTTCTTCTTCTAAATCTGCCATAAGAGATTCATCCTCTGTTAGGTGCCTCTTATTACAGTAGGCTTTACTCTCTTTCATACCACCTCTACATCATTTTAACTTGATGAACAGGGTGCCTATTTTGCCTTAGTGTTTCAGGGAGGTTTTAAGCCTGTGTTAAACTGTAAACCATTGAATTTCATGTCCTCATTCCATTGCCCAATGGCCTATTTTCTCTATTCCAACCAAACCATTTAAAAAAAACCAAACCCTGTACTACCATAACTAGCCTAATATTCCCAGCAAACAAAGCTAAATCTTACAAAGGATCCCTCTCTGAGTCTAGGAGGGCTAGATCCTTGACTCCAAAGTGGTTTTGTAGTTACCTCTATCAACTTCTTCCTCAGCCTGAGAAAGTACAGAGTGATAACAATGGGGAATATGGAGAATGTGTGAAATGGAGGTTAAGAAACGAATAATGAAGATAGTGGTAATGATGATGATGTTTATACTTGCAAATAGGGCTTCATAAGAGCATGCATATTGTTGATTGCATGTGTTTCTCTTGTAGTGATTGTGTTGATCCTTTTTATTTATATTGCAGGTATCCTAGAATGTTGAATCTATCCCAATTTTGAATATTTCTCATGGGCTTGGTGTCGATCTTGTGTACCTTAAAACACCGATGAAACAAAATTAGGTTTTTTCTCTTTTTCTTTTTTTTTTTCTTTTTCTTTTCTTTTGTGAGGGTACCAATGCCATTTCTATTTTTCACTAGTACCCTAATCGATCAAGCCTGTTAGGATTTTAATTATGGGGAATGTCTTATTTTATACCTAAGGCTACCTCCATGGAAGTTTTCAACCACATGTTTGTCCCAAGTGCCTCAATGAGGTTTTCACTCGGGAATTTTATTTTCTTTTCTTTTTTTAAACTTCCTTGATATTGGGATGGATTGAGAGAATCACTGCGCTTCGCCACATCCATTTGTTATGCTTTGACGATGGATGTGAATTATTCCTTGGGCAGAGGCTTGTTGTAGATATTGAGCCTATAGCCATTGACTAGGAGGGGGATGCTCTCCTCATCTATTGTTATGATTTTCACTGAGCCATTATCATAGTATGTCTCAACTTTGTAAGGGCCCATACATTTGGTTCTTAAATTTCCCTTGAAATCCTTGAATTGTGTGTCATACAGGAGTGCCCAATCCCCTTCCTTGAAACTTCTAGACCTAATTATCTCGCCATGCCATATTTTCCTTTGTATTTTCACCACCTCTATATGGAACAAGGATTGATGTTTCTACTCATCCAAGGCATTCAACTACTGCAATATTTCATTTTGGGTTGATGAGACAAGAAGTTGTCCTAAGTGTGGCAACTTCAAACTCAATAAAGAACATATCCTTTTTTCCATAAACCAATTCATAGGGGGTGAATCTCTTGGTGGTCTTCCAAGTGGTGTTATATTCCCATACGGCTTCAATCATCCTATTTTCCCAATCTTTCTTATGCATGTTGACTATCTTAGTGAGGATGTTCTCCAATTCTCTTTTGGTCACCCCTACCTACCCATTTTATTGAGGGTGGTATGTAGAAAATTTCCTATAACATATCTTGTTCAACTGCATGATATGTCCAATGAGACTTGAGGTGAATTATGGTTCTTTTCCTATGAATATTTTCCTTGGGACCCCAAACATTGAGAAGATATTTTCATGTAGAAATTTAACTACCCTTTATTTTGTTGCATTCCTCATAGCCTTCACTTCAACCCATTTTGTTAACTAATCAATGCACACCAAGATGTTCCTCTTTTGGTTTGAAAGAGGGTCAATGGGCCCTACAAATTCCAAGCCCCATTTGTCAAAAAGGCYTCAATGAAATCAGAGGCTACAAAGGAATTTATCTCTTTTAGTAGGTTTTCACAGCCTTTGGCATCCATCATAGTGAGAGACATATTTTTGAGAACCTATGTGGTGGGTAAKACAATAATATATGTTGGCTCATTGTCGCGTATCTATCCTAACATTGATGGTTTGATGACCCATKGTTCATCAAGAGTTGACCAACAAAACCCCAAGGTGTTGGTATATCAATCTTCAGTTGAGGATCGAAGAAGGTCTCACCCGAGATGCCATGAGAATCACAGAGACTGTATGGTCTTGTGTCGAATGTGAAGGCATAATACATATAAGGAATATACATTTGTCAAAAAGGCTTCAATGAAATCAAAGGCTACAACAGAATTTATCTCTTTTGGTAGGTTTTCACAACCTTCGGCATCCATCATAGTGAGAGACATATTGTTGAGAACCTATATGGTGGGTAAGCCAATAATATGTGTTGGCTCATTGTTGCATATCTGTCCTAACATTGATGGTTTTATGACCCATGGTTCATTAAGAGTTGACCAACAAAACCCCAAGGTGTTGGTATATAAATCTCCAGTTGAGGACCGAAGAAGGTCTAACCCGAGATGCCATGAGAATCACAGAGACTGTATGGTCTTGTGTCAGATGTGAAGGCATAATACACATAAGGAAACCACCCAAGATTTCATGCATTCATCCTTAATTCAATAACATTATACTAAGCATAAACCATCAATGTGTGCATTCATTTAACTTAGAAAACACATATCAAATGATAGCAAGAAATATGGATTTGTATTATATTCATTAAAACTTCAAAATGTATACATGAATAGACTCATATTACACATAGAAATGCACATTGTTCTCTGCTCATGTTCTACACAAAAATCACTCTATTACAGACTATTTCCATGACTTCCATAGAACTAATACAAAAATTGATACAAAACTTAGATAGGGATCATACAAAACTAGGACTAAATTTTTCCTAAACTCAAATAGACTTCTTATCCCTTTTCCAACTTGACCATTTTCTTTTGCTTCTTCTGACTATGCCTATTTACTCTGGCACCCTGTCACTTTGTTCTCTACTCCACTCTCTCTAGTGATTGTCAATTCTGCATGCTTATTTTGTCTACATGCACCTTGTTAACCCCCCATGCCTAGGGGTAACTAGAGGAGATCATGTCTCATGGCCCGCAATAGAGAACGTGATCCCAACCATGATGATGATAAACATGTCCACAGGTGGCAACCCAACAACCCCCCTCATTCACCTTTACAACTACAGATCAACCAAGTCTCATCACATTCAGTCAACCCAGAGTATGGGAGATGGGAAACCATTTTCACCATGAGGTGTTTTAGTCCTTGTTTTATACAAAGTGTTGTGCTTAATTTGTTAAGCATGTGGATGAGGATCTTTGGTTAAAGTTGGATAATGGATCATTGGCTTGGGAAATTGTGTTAGTTGCCTTGTTTCACCTTGGTTGTCAACTTTTATGCCTTGGTCTCATGTTGTCACCACCCAAGGAAAATGGGTACTAGTAGGGGGTCCTCACAAGGGTAATGCTCCATTCCCCACCATACTTAATTTCCATCCTGGATCCTCTCATAGTGTACTAAATTTCGGCAATGGGTCATGGTCCATTGTCTCATGAGAAGAGGGGTTGAAGGTCCAGAGGTTGATTGCAGTTGTCAATAAAATAATAAGAAATTGATGCTAAAGAAAGAAAGGAATGATAGCAAAAAGGACTAACAAAATCCAATCGAAACTTGAGCGCTACTCTTTCAGTGTCTACCCCAGTCCCAAATAGCATTGTTATAGCTTGAAACCTTATAAAGGAGACTTTCAAATAGAATGAAGTGGACTAGAAATATGGTTTATAAATGGGTTTGGGAAAAATAGCACGTAAATATGTGATAACTCAAGAGCAAGCACACCCTCCACAAAGGTGCTCATAAAAATGGGTTCAATGACACTATGAGCCACGAATTAAGCCCTAAAACCATATCACTATCACACTTACTCTTGAAGGGTTTTTACTTTCCTTGTCACTCTCAATAACTATCACTCTACCTGGGTTATTTTATTTCCCACTAGGTGGCACACCTAAAAGGGTTGGATGAAGGCCATGTTGAGTAAAAGAAATGAAATCTCTCCTCACAACATTTTTTCGAATCTTGTTTGGCTAAGAAAAGATAGGCAAGATTATCACCCTAGTTTATAGCCTTATTGCAAGTTCAATTAACCTTCAAGTTATTTGACTTAAAGATCAATTGGTGTTTTAAATTCATTTATCAAATGCAAACTGAAATAAAGAAGTCTGATTTTTTTATATAATAATTCAAATAGGAAGCAAAAACACATAATCTGATAGAAATAAGAGAGACCAAAAGAGTTGCAAAACCATCATGATTTTATTCATTCATTTTGTAATAGCCAATACTCTTCTCATACTTTCAAAGTATGGACCAGATGAAAGTATAGCAACCTAAGGTAACATACACATAGGCCACTGGTGCCTTCAAATCAGACCAAGAATGATGAGCCAATAGCCACAGTTTGCACTTCGTTATGACTCTGCACAAGAATACTATTTAGTACTGAGAAACTAATCCAGAAACAAAAACAAGTCTAGAGATTATCAAACAAGCAATCAACCTGAAAGTATATCATAATTCAATGCTCCTTGGTCCTAGCTTTTCATCACCTTCAACAGACCTTGTTATCACCAGAATTGTCTTATCTTAGAAATCAGAGATGTTTAGCTTACCCCTTTAAATATCTCCAGAGTAGTTGAATCATTCAACTACTTTTAGTTACTCATTAACTCACCATTAGTTAGTTAATAGGAAAGTTGTCAAGTAAATTAATAAATAATATTAATAATAATATGATAAGGGTACTAAATAATACTAATAAGTGGGACCCCCTATTTTATTTAGACCAATTAATGAACCATTTCCTCCTTGTAACTTCCATCTTAGATGCAAGACATACATCTTGCCACATCATACAACCTATGTCATTAAAATTCATAATATGGAATGTTCATAAGAATCCCATTGTTCTCCATGTAACAATTATTTAAATTCATACAAATCTAACCATCATATAGATCTGTGCAAAACATGTAGCATAGAAAATATAAGGCTATCCAAAATATAAATTGTCAAAAGTATGAGCTATCCCAAATAAAATGTTGTCAAAATCATAGGCTGCCAAAAATAATATGTTGTCTGAAATAAAGTGCAAATAAGTTCATATACAGATATCACTATATCATGAGAAACCATATTTATTGTGAGAGGTTGCTCCTCTCTTGTTATGACTACTTTCAACCTTTTTCATTTCTCCCAATTGATGAACCTACCTTAGCAGATTTCTGATCATTTCCCTGCACATGTGAAGTGACTGAATGTGATGACTAATGTGATGAGTCGCTACTACTTTCTCCTTCTCTGGACTAACCTCAAGCTCAGTAATCTTGGACTTCGCATGATGGGCATGTGAGGCTTGGGATATAGGATTTTAATGCAAGGGAGAAGCAGTATGCCATGCATGAAAAGGAGTGTGTTGAGGGTGATCAATATTTGGCCAACCATGTGACTGTCTAGAAGGGGGATGTACAACATTTTTCCAACCATCATGTTCTGGTCTAACTAAAGGAGCAGAAACATGGTTTGGTACTAGAATACCGATACTTGGACGAGGGTTCTCAGGCATAAGTGGAGGTCTATAGGCTTGTTGGCCAGCCAAATTGAGGGAACCTGTCTGCAAAAACCGATTGAACTCTTCTGAATCTGCATCAAAATTTATAGAAAATTGGAGCCTCTTATTACCCATTTACCAAGGACCTAGTCCTATACATCTATTGTTTCCTCTCCTGCCATGACTTCCCCTGCTGAAAAATCTCATTATAACACACATTCACAATCATCAGAACCAAAGCATCATTAATCCATCATCTAAACATTTTGCAAAATAATAATTTAGACCTAGCTCTATACACCACAATACATATGCAAGCAATCATTATGCATTTCATGTCCTAGAGATAATAATCACTTAGGATGGGGACTTAGAAGGGTTCTCTGGATTCCATGATTGGGCTTATAATGAGTGGAAAATGGTAATTATGATAAGGGAAATGCAATATGGACAGTTCATTTACCATAACTAGCTCTACCAAATCATTACACTCACATGAACATATTTGGGTATAGAACAAAGTATACATGAAACGATATGAACACCTCTTCAAACTCATATAATTCTATTATGAGACACTTCATACAATTCAAATCAATCATGGGAATGAAATAGGTACTTAGGATAGTGAAAAGGGATTGTAATGAACGAAAAATGTTAAGTATGACGGGGGGAAAATGGACATGCTTTCATTACAATTGTCTCTATCAGTATTCATATTTTATGCCCCCAATAAGCATAATTATAATTACTATACAACCATAGTGTTAAATCCATAAAGTTGGCCTCATTTCATTATCCTTTCATCAAATTATTCATTCAAAAAAATGTCTTACAACAGTTCGATTATTTCCCGAATTCATTCACAAAATACTCACGGCCGCATTTATGGTGTTATATATTATTTCCAATGATCAAAATCCATGTATTCACCCATTTCCACATTTAATTAGATCATAGTATATTACTGCCCAATGTTGAATGTAAAACTCCATGTAATCAATGCCCAAGATATCAACAAAGGCATCGAAATATCAATCAAACAAGCTCTCGTATATTAAAATATATTTGTCGCTCATCAAATCTCATTCAAGTGCATAGAGGTTCCATTATATGCACAGAGATCTCCATAAATAATATCGAAATAAGCATTTGTTTTGCAAAGGGGTGAGAGAAATGCACCAAGCATCAAATGCAACAAACAATAACATACAACACTATTTTTGTGTGACTGTAATTGAATCAAGTGTAGGCAAACCAATTTTCTTTTCCACCAAATATCATTGCAACAAAGGGTGAGTCGATTCGGAATTTCGTTGACAAACCCCATTTTAAAATTTTGGTTGTGGCAGAGATATCATGAAGTGATAGGATTCAACCCTTGTTCAATTAAAACATAATACTTATCATTTAAGGTCAAATGGATCCTGCCAAATTGTTTCAGATTTTGGTCCGACCCTTTGCATAATACGCAGAGAAATATTCTCCCCTTTTTAACTGCTTCTTATACGTCACATACAACTCGCATGATGGAAACCAAGTCGACAAGGGTTGTGACTGATAATGAAACAAACCAAAAACAAACCCCAAGAATGACAAGAGTTTTAACCCTGTCAACTCATGACTCATACTCGGTTAGGTTTGTGAGTAAAACCCATGAAATGACCTCTTAATTTCAATAAGGGTAAGCATAAGACGTTACCATCCAGGGAAGAAATTATGCAAAGTGTGCATGCAACTGCTAGCACGCGATACTAAATACCCAAATCCCATAAACACAAACCCTTTTGAATACTTTATAGACAGTCGCAAACCAACCAATCGACATGGTAAATGTGCAATCAATGACCACAAAATATATCAATCAAAACTATCAACCAGACCATTGGATCTTCCATGCATGCGAATTTCTAAAACCGAGACCAAGATAACTTCTTTTATTTTCTATAAATCAAAGAAAGAAAGCATCGAGTGCGAGAACAAGAAGTAGTCACAGAGCCAAACATAAAATATTTAGCAAAAACCACATTAGATGATAGGGAAACAAAACCCTATTACATGTTGTTGTGTGGGTTAAATGGCCCCTTTGAGCGGTTGCAGCAGTTACCAGAGCTCAACCTTCCTCCAAACCACTATCAAATGAACTGAATGCCAAAACTCAAGGTGGTAACTTGAACAACAAGTTGGTGCATTTACTGTTGGTCATGTCATGCTAGGGTAGTGGCTAGAATTAATCACCATTAAATCCAAGGCAAGATACGTCAAAACCTTAAGCAACCAATGGGTCCCAAGTATGCGCTAGCTCACAAGAAACCACATGCCACCAATGCAGCCACCTACTACATATGGTTGTTAACAATATCCAATATCCATCATATGATCAATTCGTAAGTAAAGTTCCCACATGCATCGAACCTATTTCAAGCGTTATCAATAAATCAAGGTCATGGACCATGAGTTTGTAATGTTTGTATGAAATATGCATTGGAGCGGGGTATATAATCTGATGTAAATGACATCCCATATGTGTTAAAACTTTCAAGTTTTTACCATATGTAAACCTTTGAACCACCACCTTTATCAACAACCAAGATCGTTATCACATGGAACATATTCTTTCTACTTGTGTAATGTGCATTGGATCATATACATAGTTAATGAAATATATAAGTGATGCGTTAAGCATATATGTATATAAAATACCTTTTATATAACAAGCCACAAATATAAATTCATCAAGTGCATCAGGTAGTAGTGAGTCAGTGAATCATGTCAATAAATTTACCAACATTAAACCGTTTTTACCATTTGAATTCCTGAATCATCAACAAAATCCATAACTTAAACTATTTTGATGATGATTTTATCCAGCACTATTTTCTTTAAAGTTTTGAAAATCAATGCCCAAAGAAGAATTTTTTAATCATCATTTGAAACCACCACTATTATCATTCATTTTCACTAAGAACTAAAACCAAGATCATACAAAATAATCAATATGCAGATCATTTGTAAGCATCCAGGACAGCCATCAGTGAATACATAACTAGGCAACTTCTTCTTTGAGGGACTCTTTTAAGTTACCTTCTTAGCGACATTATAGGGGGTCCCAATTATAGCTTATTTAGTATGTGTGTGTGTATACCTTCTTAGTGACATTATAGGGGGTCCCACTTATAGCTTATTTTGTGTGTGTGTGTGTGTGTGTGTGTGTGTGTGTGTGTGTGTGTGTGTGTGTGTGTGTGTGTGTGTGTGTGTGTGTGTGTACCTTCTTAGCGACATT
>SNQJ01S0002529.1:140083-170377 GCA_010110895.2 Picea sitchensis | reverse complement strand
TAAGCATAATTATAATTACTATACAACCATAGTGTTAAATCCATAAAGTTGGCCTCATTTCATTATCCTTTCATCAAATTATTCATTCAAAAAAATGTCTTACAACAGTTCGATTATTTCCCGAATTCATTCACAAAATACTCGCGGCCGCATTTATGGTGTTATATATTATTTCCAATGATCAAAATCCATGTATTCACCCATTTCCACATTTAATTAGATCATAGTATATTACTGCCCAATGTTGAATGTAAAACTCCATGTAATCAATGCCCAAGATATCAACANATAGCTTTAGCACTCAAGTTTAAGCGAAGCGGTTGTAAAGGCAGCACGATACAAGGTTGCGGACCACAAGTGATTATCTATATTTCTATTCCATCTACTTATCAGTATTCAAGCATACTTCTGCAAGCAATGCAAAAAAGTGGTTGTACAAACTCATCTAAATCAGGTTGTAANTATATATATATATATTTCGCAAAAATTATATGTGCCTTGCAATTCTTTGCAGGCCGACGACTTCATGATAATTTTAAGAGTCAACAATGGTGACTCCGTGGGAAAGGAAATATAGTATTGCTTTGAACTCAACTTCTAGTTTCGCAGGTCAAGAACAATTTTCTATTATGCTCTCAAAAAATTTCCTTTGCTCTGGTATGCTCTTTCAAAATAGGGGTGGCAGAAGGTAGAAAAGGAAAAGATGAGAGAGGGGATAGCTTTAGCACTCAAGTTTAAGCAAAGTGGTTGTAAAGGCAGCACGATACAAGGTTGCGGACCACAAGTGATTATCTATATTTCTATTCCATCTACTTATCAGTATTCAAGCATACTTCTGCAAGCAATGCAAAAAAGTGGTTGTACAAACTCATCTAAATCAGGTTGTAACAAAGTCCACAAAATTGAGGGTAAAGAAACAAAGAAATAAAACTATAGTGAAATGAAAAAATAAAGTTGGAATCAAAACTCAAGAAAAACTAAAAGTGAAGCGACAAAATTGACAAAATAAAGTGCAGAAAAACAAAGAAATTGTACAACCTAAACTAATATTTACATGAAACATTGATTCAGAAAATGTAATAGTTAGTTAGGCTCAACATAATGTTTGAAATGTGAGTCATTAATCGTAAAAGAGAATAACAGCTCTTCAAAGTCCTTTAACATGTAAGTTTTATTTTCGACTATTAGGGTGACCTTGTAAGGACCTAGCCAGAGTTTTTGGAATTTGGAGTGCTTGCCTTTATCAGCATGTGCGGAATTTGAAAGCAGGACTTTGTCATTTACTTTAAACTTGAGAAATTTAGCACGCTTATCAAAGTATTTCTTGATTGTTTGCTGCCTTTTTTTTTTTTTCCAATGCATGATTTCTTTGTTCTTCTAAGGCTAGCAGAGCATTCATCCTCTGGGAAGTATCAGTAGAATTCAATTCTTCATCCTGCATAGCTAAACGGAGAGATGTGAGTCCAAGATCAACAAGCATAACAACTTATTGACCATATAAAAGTTGAAAAGGAGTGTGGCCAGTGTTATTTTTTGTGGTTGTGCGATCAACCCATAATGTATATGTGAGGAGAGTATGCCATTGGTGGGGCTTATTGTCAATAATCCTTTTTAGAATCCTAATCAGGTTCTTGTTAGTGGACTCGACTTTCCCATTTCCCTGAGGGTAATAGGTGGATGAGGTAAAGTGTTTGACTCCGAATTTGCTCAGAAACTGAGTAAACTTTGTCAAAATAAATGTTGATCCATTGTCCGAAATTATTTCGAGCAGAAGACCAAAGAGGGAAAATATATTAGATTCTAAGAAGTTAATAACCTTCTCATCATGTGCATTCTTAAGAGGGACAGCTTCGGTCCACTTGGTAAAGTAATCCATTGATGTCACGATAAATACATGCTCTGCAGAAGATGGGGGGTTAATAGGGTCGATAAAGTCTAATCCCCATTTAGAAAATGGGAAAGCAGGTAAAACTAGTTGTAAAGGCATACTAGAAAATTGTTCCCTACCAAAAAAAAATTGACATTTTTCACAAGCCTGAACAAACTTGAAAGAATCTTGAAACATCAAGGGCCAAAAATAGCCAACTCTAATTATCTTGAAATTTGTAGCTTTCACTGCGAAATGGCCACCAATATGGAGGTTAGAATCTGTTTATCCATGAAATTCATTCAAAACTTTTTGGGTTTCTTTATCATCAATACATCTTAACAACAACCCATCATCAAATATGTGAAAAAGAATATTTCCTAATGTGAGGAACTTTGGGGCTATCAAGTGCAGTCTTCTACATTGATGTGACTCTAAATGATCAGGACAATTCTGATGTAAGAGATAATAAATGATATTCTTGTATCAGGGATGGTCAACAATATCTATATCAAGAGTTTCCAAGTAAAACAGTGTTGACAAAGCATTATCATCTTCCTCAAGAGAATCACTTGGTTAAAGATGTTGATCCAATTGAAGATCTAGATCACATCCCTTAATTGTTTTGGTTTTAATAGTCGTTAAATCGTGTTCTTTCATTTTGGCAAGCCAGTGTGCAAGTTTTCCTGAGAGATGAGTCTGTGTAAGCAAAAACTTGGCTGCGGGGAAAGGGACTCTTACCAGTGTTTACTTTCCCAAAATAAAATGCCCGAACTTTCCTATAGATTTTACCAAGGCAAAAGTGTGTTTTTCAATCAAATTATATTTCACCTCATCATCTGACAAACTTTGAGTCATATAAGCTATAGGCTTGATTTTGGTCATCAGCTTGCAAAAGGATGGCAGAGATTGCCTCTTCTGTGGAATTGGTATATATGATGAAGTATTTATTAAAATCAGGCTTGGCTAAGACTGGTGCAAAGATGGTTGCCTTCTTGATTCCTATAAAATCCTTTTCTACCTCATCAATCTAAGAGAAGGTTATATCCTACTTTAGCAAATTATGAATACGTTTAACCATCATGGCAAAGTCGGGAAAAAACCTCCTAACAAAGTTAATAGTTCCCATGAAAGATTGAACTCCTTGTTTAGAGGTGGGAGCAGGGAGGTTGATAATCACATAAACTCTCTCAGGGTCAATACTAATACCGCAGTTAGAAAAAATAAGACCAATGAGTTTTCTTTGAGTGACTCTGAAAATAGACTTAGAAGGATTCAATGACATACCGAATTTTCTGCAACATAGAAATACTTTCCTAAGATGACCAAAATGATATGATCGGTTCTTAGAGTAAACAGTTAAGTCATCAAGATAAACCTGAATTATTTTACCGATCAAATTGTCAAAATCTATTTGCATAGCTCTCTAGAATGCAGCACCTACGTTAGACAGGCCAAAAGGCATGTGTTCATATGAAAAGGTGCCCTATCTGGTGGTAAATGTGGTTTTGTATTTTTCAGCCATGTTGACTCTAATTTGATTGTTTCTAGAAAAACCGTCAAGTAGGAACATTATTTGAGACCCGACCACCTGTTGTAGGATCATCTCCATATTAGGAAGTGGAAAATTATCTTTAACACTAGCTCTATTCAAAGCACGAAAGTCAACACATAACCTGATCTGACCAATTTTCTTTCGTACAAGAACTAGATTTGAGACCCATTCGGAACATTTTACCGGAAAGATGATTTGAGCTTTTAGTAACTTTTCGACTTCCTTCCTAATAGTAGATTCGATGGCATGGTTTATAGGCCTTTGTCTCTGCCTTACTTGTTTCTCCCCTTCCTTAACAAGAATGGCGTGTTGGATGATGTTTGGATCAAAACCACAAAAGTCCTCAGATGACCAAGCAAAGACGTCCTTGAATTCAAGGAATAAATCCATGAATATTTCATTTTCCTCTTGTGAATAATGGGCTCATATTTTAAGAATCTTGGGATCATCTGAGGTTCCAATGTTCACGGAGACAATGTATCCAACTTTCCTCTTTGAATCCTCTTCTACAGTATTTTCCTTTTTTCCAACATCACTCATTGAAAACGAACTCTCAAGGGGAGTCAAGCCTTTTGGAAACTTATCATCTTCAATAGAAATTACTTCCTTAGTCTTAAGAGGTTTACATTGTAAGAAAGCACATATATCCTTGTCATTTTTTAAAACCTGCCATGATTCGACATTGTCAGGTATATGTGGATGATATAGAGACACAAAAGTGCAATCAGGTCATTGTGGTAAAATTTGTCGAGTAGGAGAGGCAGCAAAAACCGCCAACCTGTCAGCCATGGTGTCTCCCTTTTTATGTGAATCATGTTGAAAGACAACATATTTGAAATGAAGGCCAAAACAGCGTGAGTGTACCTTTTCATCATCTTGTTATTGGGATTATATATTTTTCTAACAATATTAACTATAATCTTAGAATCACCAAAAACGGGAAGATGACCACAACCCATATTATAAGCATTTTCGATACCTAACAATAGGGCTTCAAACTCGGCAACATTGTTGGTGCAAGGGAATCCTAACCTGAAGGACAAATTACAGATTTTTCCTACGGGTAAGTAAATGATAATACCAGTTCCATTTCCTTCACTAGAGTATGCACCATCAAAGTGCATATACGACAATCCGTCATCATAGTCAAATTGTTCGTGTGGCACGTCATCTTCTTCTGTGAAAATAGAGTAGCACCCAGGCTTTCCTCGACATAATTGACATTTAGTTGAGGAACTTTCTTAATGTAAGGTGAGATATGATCTTCTCTAAGAACAATAACGTTCTTTCCATCCTTAGGGATTGACAAATGTGACCTGTCTAAAGACAAGTAACCACCCATTAAGGCTTGCCAGTGTCTCCCCAAAATAATTGAGTAATTTTTGGTAGGTATATCAATGACTTGAATGTTTAGGATGGTGCATATTTTTGGATGTGCACAAAGAACTAAGGTTACATATTTAATCTCACCAATCGTGGATTGTAGTTGATTATTATAAGAGAGCATGCTTCTCACATTTTTCATTTGTACAAGAGAGGCGTAGCTCTTCCATAATGATCTTTGACATGACACTTGGGCCTAAGCCACCATCAATGAGGTAGCAATGGACTGTTCTGTCTAAAATATTTACAGAAATATAAAAAGGGGGGTGATTTATAGATCTCCTAAAGTTATTTACACATATCTTATTTACATGAGGCTCTTCTTCATTGTGATCTTTTGTGAGGTTGGATATGTTGGAAGTTTTACCTTCCATGAAAACTCTAAGATGTTGATGTTGTTCTAGTACAGTTACCATATCCAAAAGAGTAACATCATCTTTTATGTTACCCAACTGATTTAAAATATTATACTTTGAAGAAGGAGCAGTGACTTGATAACTGGTAGAAGGGTGAGCAGCTTATGAGGCGGTATTTTGAGTGGATGTGCTAGCGGAAAAAGTAGTCTTGGAAGAATCATCTTTGCCCTTATTTGATCCGGATTTAGGAGCGGAACGAACTGATTAACAGACTTAATACAATAAAAACAGAGATATATAGAACAACACAGATATCCAGTGAACAATATCTTCTATTGAATAAATGAAATAGGCTAAAGTTGTAAAACTGCAAAACTGAAACACTTGCTTGAATGGTGGTAGCTATCTCTGAGAAGAGATGTGGCTGCTACATGAATTCGTCTAAGAAGAATGATTACAATGATACTCCAGAGGCATTTTTAATATTATTCATGAATTCTAAAACCCTAGACATCCAAAAACCTAACCCTAGGAGGTGAAATGCCAAAAGTCATGTGGGCCCCTATGGGTAAGTTGGTACCTCAACTTCTCGGGGTCATAACTTTTGCATACGACCTCTGTTTTAGGTGCATGATAGCTCGTTGGAAAGGTATTTTTGAGAACTACACATTACGCCATCAAACCCTTAAGTTATCTATAGTTTGACTGTGGAGAGACAAAAAAACATTGTTTAGGCCTCCAAAACAACCCTGGAAGTACAGCAAGATATGCTAACATGAAAACACACAAAATAAGCCAGTTGGATTAGGTGAGAGGCAACTAGTATCCACCTAGAATATGTGTAGGGATTCAAACATCCCTAGAATTGTATAATCCACAATTACAAAGAAGTACAGAAGAACATATTGAACTAAAAACTGACAAGAGGAGCCAGTTGGAATAGGTGGGTGGCCACCAATATCCACCTGGATCAATCCTCCCCCCTTAGGAAGTAATTGTATCCATTGCGTTGACTTCCCCCATCAGGGGAGGAAAATTCTACTGGATTTGTCCCCGGGTGAGCCACTTGCCTTGGTGAAGGAGTTGCCCTGCCTTGATAACCTGATAAAGTTGGATCCTCTTTTGGTGAGTGCCCTTGACCTGTTTCTCCACTATTTGATCAGTGGATGCATGTTCCATGCAGTTAGGGTTGAGCTATGTTGGTGTCATTTGTTCTGTGATCTCTGAGGTGTTCAATAATGGTGGAAAATATGGTCCAAGGAGGTCCACATTGAACATTAGGTGCAAGCCAAGGAATGGTGGAGTGTTGAGCTCAAAAGAATTATTACCCACATCCTTGGTGATGGTGCAAGGCCCATAGCGAAGTGGGTGGAGCTTCCGATGGGGCCCTGTAAGATGCTCCTTCTTCAAGTGTAACCAGACCTTGTCTCCAACCTGAAACTAGTGCAGTACCCTGTGTTGATCATGGTGCTGCTTGTACTTAAAATTGGCCTTCTGCAAAATATCATGGACTTGTTAGCGAATGTGTTGAACCCACTCAATGAATCTAGTGGATTTTTCGGTCTCAGACTGAACATGCAAAGATTTTGTCTATGTGGTTTCCAGAGGTAGTGCAACGTCAATGGGACCCAAGGGTCGGAATCCTAGTCCCACCCGAAATGGGCTATGGTCGGTGGAGATATGGAGAGCCTTGTTGCAACTGTGTTGAACATAGTGGAGACTCTCATCCCATGTACGCATATGATTATATTTGTACATGCAAAGGATGTGCACAATCATCTGATTGACGACCTATGTTTGGTCATTTTGGGGGGGATGGAAAGCGGTGGATTTAGTGAGCTTGGTGTCCAATAATGACCAGAGACTCGACAAAAATGTGTTGAGGAACCTATTGTTATGATCGGAGATGATGGTCTGTGGTATCCCAAAATGGACCCCAACTCATTCGAAGAATATCTTGGCATTATTTGCCACTATGATGTTATTCTTGTAGGTTGTGAGGATGGCCATCTTCGAAAACCGATCAACGACTACAAATACACAATCATTGCCTTGATTGGTGGATGGAAGTCCAGACATGTAATCCATCGAGATGGATTCCCAAGGCTTCTCGGGGGTAGGAAGAGGGGTGTATAAGCCATGCTTCTTGATGGTTGGCTTGGCAATGGCACAGGCAATGCAAGATCTGATATACTTGTTGACATCATATCGAAGTTTTGTCCAATAAAATTGTTTCTGTAGAATGACCACAGTTTTCTCCATGCCAAAATGTCCTACCACCCAACTGTAGTGGACTTCCCAAATCATCTTTGCACACTCTCTTGCAGGAACACTGAGATGGCCCATATGGCATTACAGCATGTCCTGAATGTGAAAATCGGTGACAGTCGCGCCTGTGCCCAAGAGCTGATAGGTGGTGGCGAAGTCCGGATTTTGTTGATAAAGTTGGGGCCACTTAGATGTATCATGTCCAATGGAATGGAGCACAGTGGTGAGTGCAGCTACGGGAGGTTGACTGAGGCAGTCAGTGACATGATTTGTGCTCCTTGTCTTATACTTGATGTTGAGATGGAACTGTTGCAGATAGGTTGACCACTTTTGATGGCGGTCATTCTGCAACTTCCTCTGTGTTTGTATGAACTGTAGAGGCTTTTGATCAGTGTGGATAATCGTCTCCTTTCCCAGAATGTGATGTTTCCATTGACAACATGCTTGTACAATGGAATACATTTCCTTGTCATAGGTCGGGTATTTCCAGACAATATCTCAGAGTGTCTCACTATGGTATGCCACCGGATGACCATGTTGAGTGAGAATTGGGCCTACAACATAGTCAAATGAGTCACTCTCAATCTCAAACGGTTGTTGCAGATCAGGAAAGGAGAGTACTAGAGCTGAGCACAAGGGATGCTTCAGATCATCAAATGCTCGTTATTGTTCCTTCCCCCACACGAATTTTCCCTTCCACTGCCCTTGGTCACATGGTTGAGGGCCCATGCAATATGGGAGAATCCCAACATGAACCATCGGTAGAAATTAGCCAATCCCAAGAAGCTCTGAAGCTCGGTTAGTGTGGTCCAGTGATCCGGGATATTTTCATCAAGTGACCTATAAATAATTGCATTAAATGAGCATAAATTAAAGTGCACCATTAAAGAAGGAAAAGCTCAAAAATGAAGAGACATAAGCATCAAATCTGAACACAAAAACTTGATAATGGAGTTCGTCCCTGTTGGAATACGTCTCCGGGTCCTCCTCTCAAATGGATAGGCTCTTTCATTAACTCAGCAAAAGAATTTGGCAAAATACATAAGTATACTTCATTCTGAAATCAAGCTGCATAAATAATGCTCAGATCAGAAAAAAGACAGCACCATTGAATTCGTGGCATCGAATTACCCAAAAATAATTGTCTCCATGCCTCGATCCGACTCTGGCACTCCCAGGCCCAAGAAGAAATTTGTCTCAGTTTTTGTGCCACTCTACAACCTGCATTAATGACTGGACTGCATAGAAATTACTTCCCAAAAGGTTGTACCGTACGCACATCCTCCTCCTCCGGTTGGGCAGACTCAACACTTAAATATTTTTTGTTGCGTTCAAGACCAAGAAAGTTCGTTGGCCTGTTGGTTTGGGAGGAATTATTAAGGCGTATAAAGGGGAGGAGGTCTCGGGGTCAAACACAAGGGCCTCCCCCTTTTGGGTTTATGTTGTTGCAATATATATATACATATATATATATATATATATATATAACATAATGGTGTTCCGCTATGTTTAGCAGTGGCACTATCCATATCCCAACGGTTAACTAGTGGCCAAGTTTGGCGTGGTTCGTCAGATTTGGCGGACCCACCAAACTTAATATTTTTTTTCAAATTTCGCTCACAGACTGTCATTGTGCATTTCTCGCCTGCCATGTGGAAGCCTCTGATTGGGCCAAGTGGCGGCCTCCCACTAGGCCATGTTTTCCTCTGCCAAGTCATCATGCCATGTCATCATGCCACGTCAGCGTACAGATCGTATAGACTACCATGTGGCACGATCCTATTGGTCCATGGATCGGCCCGAAAATGCCAAAATTGTGTAATATGTGGCATCCTCTAGTGCTGCCATATCACCATGCTGGCATCATGTTGACGTCATCATGCCACGTGTCACCTTCATGCTCCTACCATGTGTATTTTACGTATGTTGAAGTCATTCGTATGGATGCTGACGTTAGCAGTATGGATGTTGACTCATCCCATGTTGACTGGGCTAGGTTTACCAAACTTTGACCGTGAATATCTTTCAATCTATAACTCTGTTTGACGAGTCATTTGTGTCGTTATAAATCTTGTCAAGCGCTCTTTACGATCATGTCATTTTCACTAAATTTTGGGAGCTTTGAATTTCTGCCCTTTCTCTGTCTGTTGAAGCCAGTGTTCTGAGTTGCTTCTGTCCGTTCTGAGTCATTCTTATCCTTCTCTGGATTCTTTTTGGATCACACCTTCCCACTGAGAGCATTTTGGACCACAAAACCTTTCATCAATAAACAAGTAAGTGAGGGAAGACTACCCTCATTTTGTCCTTCTCTATCCACTTTGCCTTACTTTGATGTGTTCCCTTTAAGCCTACTCGAAGATAATCAACATCACCCCTGCGTGAAGTCCTCGTCCTCTTGTCTAGAATGATATCTTCCTATAACACATCCAAGTACTCAGATGCAAACTCATCTATTGAAGGTATTGAAACATCCTCATCTTGATCCATGGTCATGGGAGGCTCAAAAAGTTTCAAGTTCTCAACGTTCACAACTGAGTAAATATGCATATAAGGTGGAAGATCCAGATGAAAATAATTGGTACCACTTTTCTCCAAGATAGTGAAGGGTATATAACGAATGGGCTTGAGTTTCTTTCCTTCACCCTTCAATCTCTCCTTCCTAATGTGAAGTCATACCTGGTCTCCAACCTGGAACTGATGATCAACCATGTGCTTGTCATGTTGAGATTTATATTGTGCTTGACTTTTCTCCAACTGTTCCCAGACTTCCTAGTGTATCTTTTGGATCCTCTAGATGAACTTGCATGCTCTATCCTATGTTCGTTCTTCATTCACATCGGCATCTCTCCCATAAAGGAACATTGGGTAGGTACCCAAAACATGTCTCAAAAGGTGAACTCTAAGTGGATGAATGTAAATCTCAATTGTAAGCATGTTTTACATAGGGTAACTATTCATCCCATAGCTTGGGATGCTTGTTGTAGTAGCCTCAAATAAAAACTACCATTGTTCAATTTACCACCTCTGTCTGTCTTTCGTTCTATGGATGGAAAGCAATGCTCCTCTTCAATTTGGTGTTCATCATCCTCCACAAGCTATTCCAAAAGTCCCCAAGGAATTGAGTATCTCGATCCGAGAAAATGGACATGGGTAACCCAAAGTGAACCCAAGCATACTGAAAGAAGAGATTAGCAGTCTTCTCAGCAGTGATCTACTTTTTACCTGGCATCAAGATACACATATTGTTGAACCTATCCACTACAACATACAAATATTCATGGCCCCCTTTGGTCATTGGTAAACCCCCTACAAAATCCATGGAGATACTTTCCCATGGATGGGATGGACCAGGAAGTGGTGAGTATAGCCCCAATTTTCTATTAGTGGGATTACAAGTAGAACACATCACACACCCCTAGTTACAACTTCTTTCATTTGAGGCCAGTAACAAAACCTATGCAAATGAGCCATAGTTTTTCCTACCCCAAAATGCCCAAACACAAGAGAAGTGTGAGCTTCTCGTATTACATGGACTCGTTCACTTGTAGGAATACATATCTTTCCAAGATGGTAGAGTAGTTTTCCCTGCAGACAATAGTTCTTTACCTGTGCACCATGGGTTAGCTTCTCATATACTTCTTTAAAATTTTCATCGATGGCGCATTGCTCTACATAGCTATCATGAGATAAAGAAGTATTCTTCAAAATAATAGAAGCAACAATAGGAGGACTAGAAAGCATATCGGATACCTTGTTACTTGTACCCTTTTTGTACTTGATTAGCAAATGAAATTGTTGTAGAAAACCCATCCATCTGTAGTGTCAATATTGTTGCAATTTGGTCTCTGCTTGGAGATAGTGTAAGGGTTGGTGATCTGTATGTATGATTGTTTCTTTCCCTAACAAGTAGTTCTTCCATTTCTTTACACTTTGGACTAATGCATACAACTCTTTATCATATGTAGGATAGTTAACAACAGCTTGGTTAAAAGTTTCAGAGTGGTAATAGATAGGCATACGATATTTCATTAATACTGCACCCATGGCGTATCCACTGGCATTTGTCTCGATCTCAAAAGGTTGTTGAAGATTCGACGGAGCTAATACTGGTGCGGTACTGATCTTCTCCTTCAAAGTGTCGAAATATTTTTGTTGCTTTCATTCCCACTGAAAAGTGTTCTTCACACGGGTTAAGGCATGCAAAGGAGATGATATAAAGGAGAAGTTGGAAATAAACCTCCTCCAATAATGGATTGCACCTAAGAAGCTTTGGACTTCGGTTACACTTTTTGGCTTAGGCCAATTTACAATTACATTAATTTTGGAAGGATCAATTTTTAATTGTCCTCCTCCTACAATATTACCTAAGTACACAAGTGCATCCTTGCCAAATTCACATTTAAACAATTTTGCATGCATCTTTTCCCTTTGAAAAGTATCCAATACTTTATTTACATGCCTCACATGTCCATCCCAAGTCCCGCTAAAAATAAGAATGTCTTCTAAATACACAATCACAAAGTCATCTAGGAAAGGTCGGAATACATCATTCATCACACACATGAAAGTTGTCGGATTATTACAAAGCCCGAATGTCATAACTAACCACTCAAACAATCCCTATTTGGTTTTAAAGGAATTTTTTCATGCATCTTGTTTTGTGACCCTGATTTGATGATATCCAGTGCGCAAATCCAACCTAGTGAAATAAACATCATTCTTCAATTGATCAAGTAAATCATCTATATGAGGAAGAGGGTATCGATTTTTCACCGTAATTTTATTTAAGGCCCAATAATCGACACACATTTTCCATGTGCCATCTTTATTTGACACCATTACCATCGAAGAACCACAAGGGGATGAACTGGGCCCGATGACCCCTTGATCCAATAATCATCATACCTACTTCTTGATCTTTGTCATCTCCACAACTGACATCCTGTAAATGCCCACATTAGGAAGAGGATAATCCTGATGAAGATGTATCTCATGTTGGATTTCCCTCTTAGGAGGTAATCCATCTGGTTATTGAAAAATATCATCATACTTAGAAACAATATCGATTAATTCCTTTTTATGAGATGGATCACATCCTTGGAAAGCGTCGGATGTTCTGACATCTTTCTCTTTTACAACCATGAGTATATATCTCTTATTAGTGTTGATGAGCCTTTTCATTTATCCTGCACTAACAAGTGTTGTATTTACCCTCATGTTCTGAACTCTAACAATATATTCCACTCCCCCTTTAGAAAGGTGGTATTTGTTCTCATGATGAAAGAAGACTGCTTTTCTATCATAAAGATATGGACTTCCCAACACTATGCCACATATATCAAGTGGTACAACATCCAAATCCACTTCATCAATCAACTTTGAAGCTATAGAAAATTTGACCCTACATTGTTTGGTGACATTAAGTTTTTCTTTATCACATACCCAACCAAGAGGATAAGTCTTCGGATGTAGTTTCGTTTCAAGACCCATCTTCTTGACAAGTGCTTTAGATATTAAGTTTACTTGAGAACCTGGATCAAATAATGTATCTATCTTAGTGTGTTTAGATACAACTCTTATGTGAAATAATTCATTCATATTTTGTTCATCATCATGAGATTCATTATTGGAACTTGAACTAGCATGAAGGGAATCTTTACCTTGTACTCCAACCGTTGTGATATTTCCTTCATCTCCTGAATCGGAACCAAGATCTTGTTGCACTGTAGCAATGGTTTTTGTCTTCCCCTTTCCACCAAACTGTTTCGGTTTCTTTTTTGGATGCACTTTCCAACAGTCTTCTTCATCGTGACCTCTTTTCTTGCAATGAGTGCAATATGGCTTTCCTCCTTCTCTCGTCCTGTGGTGGTCTTCTTGTCCTTCCTTTTAAACTTATTAAAAATTTTATGTGGGATATTGGAAGGTTTCTTTGTGGGATCTTCTTGAACATGCTTCCCCCTGTTCTCAAGGTGAGTGGCTTGCATGCAAACTTCGTCAAGGCTAGTGGGATTAAACAAGAGAAAAGTATGACGAATATAACTGTGAAGTGCACCAATATACTTCATTAAAGTTTCATAAGAATACAAAGGAATGTTCAATGCAAGAGCTTTCTTCCTGAATTCTTTTGTGAAACTTTGTACAGTTTGACCTTTACTTTGCCTTAAAGTTTGCCATTCCATCATTGCTTTATGTAAATACCCTAATGGATAAAATTGCTTCCTTATCATTGATTTAAATTCCGACCATGAGTAAAGAATATTACCACACTTACTTATGTCTTGAAGCTTTCTCTCCCACCATACGAGAGCGGTGCCTTCCAACCGAAGAGAAGCCAGTTGCACTTTAAATTCCTCTTCGTCAATATGTTGAAAACAAAAATGTACTTCAACCTGTCGAATCCAATTATCTAGCTTTTCAGGATTAGCATCTCCATTAAACATAGGTAAAGCAAATTTTACATCAAGATTTAATAACGATTTCTTAAAAGAGGCTTTATGGCTAGAATGATGAGAATGCTCAGAGGAAGAAGAACTAGAACTTGAAGGTGAAGACAGAGGCTCAAGAGGGTCTCCTCCAACCCCTTGGTTTATCAAAGTATCATCATCTACATGTGCTTCATTTTTCTTCCCTTTCTTCTTCATCCTCTTCTCATAATCTCCATACATTCGTTTGACCATTTCTGACATGTGATAAAAGACCATATGAAAGTTTTTTCCCTGTTCATCACGCTTGTCCTCTTCTGCCATTTTCTTCCTTTGGGATGCACGACCAAATTCGAGATTGAAAGTCTTAAGAGTTCCTTCACCTTGCTTATGCTTGGCCCTAGTAAGCATTCACACTCAACAATTCAAGTCAAAGACGACTGCTCTGATACCAACATGATCTGCGATCTTTTCATCGAGTGACTTATAAAGAATTGCATTAAATGAGCATAAATTAAAGGGAACCATTAAAGAAGGAAAATCTCAAAAATGAAGAGACATAAGCATCAAATCTGAACACAAAAACTTGATAATGGAGTTCATCCCTAGTGGACTACGTCTCTGGGTCTTGCTCTCAAATGGGTAGGCTCTTTCATTAACTTAGCAAAAGTATTTGGAAAAACACATAGGTATACCTCATTCTGAAATCAAGCTGTAGAAATAATTCTTAGATCAGAAAAAAGACAGCACCATTGAACTCATGGCGTCGAATTACCCAAAAATGATTGTATCCACGCCTCGATTCGACTCTGGCACTCCCATGCCCAAGAATAAATTCATCTCGGTTTTTGCGCCACTCTGCAACCTGCATTAATGACTGGACTGCATAAAATTTTGTGCCCAAAAGGTCATACCATACGCACATCGTCCTCCTCCGATTGGGTGGACTCAACACTTAAATATTTTTCATGACGTTCAATACCAAGAAAAGTCATTGGATTGTTGGTTTGGGCAGAATTATTAAGGCATATAAAGGGGAGGAGGTCTTGAGGTCAAACCCGCGAGCCTCCCCCTTTTGGGTTTATGTTGTTGCAATATATATATATATATATATATAACATAATGTTGTTCCACTATGTTTAGTGATGGTGCTACCCATATCCCAACAGATAACTTGTGGCCAAGTTTGGCGTGGTCCTCTAGATTTGGCGGACCCACTAAACATAATATTTTTTTTCAAATTTCGCTCACGGACTGTCATTGTGCATTTCCCGCCTACCACGTGGCAGCCTCCCACTGGGCCATGTTTTTATCTGCCAAGTCATCATGCCACATTATCATGCCATGTCGGCGTATGGACCGTACGGACCGCCACATGACACGGTCCTATTAGTCCACGGATCGACCCAAAAACGCCAAAACTGGGTGACACGTGGAAGCCTCTGGTGCTGCCATGTCACCATGTTGACATCATGATGATGTTAGCATGCCACGTGTCACCTTCCTACTCTTTCCACGTGTACTTTACAGATGTTGACATCATCTGTACGATTGTTGACTCATCCCCTGGAGACTAGGCTAGGTTGACCAAACTTTGACCGTGAATATCTTTCAATACGTAACTTTGTTTGACGAGTCGTTTGCATCATTAGAAATCTTGCGACACGATCTTCCCGATCATGTCATTTTCATTGAGTTTTGGGAACTTTGAATTTTTTTCCCTTTCTCTGTCTGTTGAAGACATTCTGAGCGTTATGAGTTGCCTCTGCGAGTTCTAAGTCATTCTTAGCCTTCTCTAGATCCTTTTTCAATCATCGGGGTTGGCCAGTCACTGACGACTTGGATCTTAATGGGATCTACATGTAACCCATGCTCATCAACAATGTAGCCCAAGTATTGGACCTTGTTCATGCAAAAGGAACATTTTTCCAAGTTGGAATATAGCTTGTGTTGCCCCAGAGTGCTCAAAACATATTGAATATGCCGCATGTGCTCCTCCCAAGTTCTGTTGAAGATGAGGATGTCATCCAAATATACCACCAAAAAATAGTTGGTGAAGGGTCTCAATACATCATCCATCAACCTCATGAAAGTGGTTGGTGCATTTCTTAGGCCAAAGGGCATGACCAACCATTCAAAGAGATCTTCTTTAGATTTGAAAGTTGTCTTCCAGACATCAGTTGGTTCGATGGGAACTTGGTGGTAGCCAGAATTTAGTTCAATCTTGCTGAAGAAATTTTCCCCCTTTAGTTGGTCAAGAAGGTCATCAATCCTGGGAATTGGGAATCGGTTTCTGACTGTGATTTTGTTTAATGCTCAGTAATCAATGCAAAGTCGCTATGTCTTGTCCTTCTTCTGCACCAGTACAATCGAGCTTCCGCAAGGGGAAGAGTTGGGTCCGATGTGCCCCTTTTGAAGAAGCTCTTGGATCTGACACTTGATTTTGTCATTTTCCATCAGCGAGCGACGATAGATTGGTCCATTAGATAGAGGTGCACCGGGGGTTAGATCAATTGGATGTTGACTTGGCAGTGCGTCGGTACCCCGGTGGGTGAGGAGAAGATGTCTTTGTACTCTTCCATGATCCCGTCCACTTGCTTCTTATGTAAAGAGAGGCTCTGTGTAAAGGCCACGGATGTGGTGGCAACCTTCTACTTAATATGAGCATGGATCACAAAGAAGACAAACTTCTCGATCTATGAAATGACCTTACTACATTGCTTAGCATAGATTAAAGAAATAGTGGTAGGCGGCGCTACCTCTGGTATCATGTACAATTGTCTACCCAAAGTAATAATAACATTGAGGGGTTTATATTCATACATAACATGACGCTTCCACAAATATGGGAGAACATCACAAAATTCAAGGGGAGAAATATCACACAATACCTTATCTTTGAAGGGCTTGATCTCGTAGGGCAGACGACATTGTTGGCTGACAGAGAGATCTCTTCCTTGGAGAAGCCAGCCGATGGTGTAGGGTTTTAGGTGCGGTGTCGTTGGTAGGTCCAGCCGCTTGATGACCTCTATTGAGATTAGGTTCTTCTAATTGTCGCTATCGACAATGAAATGAAGCGGAGCCCCCTTTACCCACATCTGTGAGTGAAAGAGGCATTCCCCTTCCTCTGGTTCTTTTGTTTCGCTTGGATGGACTTTGGTGGTAGAAACAGTGGCACTGGGTTCAGCATCGATAATCCGCTTTCCTCCTTCTAGATTTGATTTGGAATCAGAATCGGCCTCTGACTCGAAATCCTTCAGCTCATCCATGAGTGACTACTTGGAGCGACAGTCTTCAAAGTTTTGCCAAGGGATTTTATGGTATTCACACCATTTTCTCATGTCCTTCTTCTTCTTCTCATTTCCCTTCTTGTGTTACGGCTTGGACTGGTTGTCTTGAGAGTGGCAATATTTTCTTTTCCCTTGTTGTGTGGGTTGGGGCCGCCTTTGCCCTACTTCGGTTATGAGGAGTTTGCAGATCCAAACTCTCACCTCTTCTACTTAAATTTCTGCTCGATCTTGAAAACATATCTATAAGTCGTACCCAATGAGGTGATGTCCAGAAACTCCATTTTTGTTTTAACGTATCTATGCAAATAGCCACGGTATTTGAGCACCAGATGTCGCTCAAAGTCCTTGATACCCAACTTGGTGCGAAATTTATGGAAAATATTGGTGAAATATGGTACTGTCTGGTCCCTTTCTTGACGTAGGGTGGTCCATCTGGTGTATTTTTCCTCGTAGCTTCCAACAACGTAGTAGTTTTATTTAATGGCATCCCGGAAGAAATCCTGTGTAGGGGCAACCAAAAATATTGTAGATTCCTCTATGGCCCTTTCCTCAGACTAAGTGTCCCACTAGTCCTTAACATGGGGGATGGCCTTGAGGAGTGAAAAAGTAATATTTTCCCTATCGAAAAAATTATGGACCAAAAAATACCCTTCGAGCAGATTCAACCATTTATCTACACCATTTGCATCTATCAGTCCTTCATATAATAGAATATCAAAATTTACATGTACCTTGAAGGGGGTTGTATGGCCGCTTGATGAAGATGCTTCTCCTGTGGGCATCCGTCGAAGGATCTGCACAAAGTTGTCCATCATTTGATTCCTTTTTCGCGCAAGGGCTTCCTCGAGCAACTTTTTAAATGGATCTACTGCTCCACCATCTTTCTTTTCATCTCCCATGGGTTGTTTTCGGGCTTGGCGCGATCGATATTGCAACGGATCAATTGGTTCAAGTCCCAACTTCTTGTACCCAGATTTTGCCAGGGACATGCACGAAGAAAAATAAATGAAGAGCAGATTGCTCTGATACCACTGATCCGTATTTAGGAGCGGAACAAATTGATTAACAAACTCAATACAATAAACATAGAGATATGCAGAACAACACAGATATCCAGTGAATAATATATTCTATTGAATAAATGAAATAGGTTGAAGATGTAAAACTACAGAACTGAAACACTTGCTCGAATGGTGGTAGTTATCTCTAAGAAGATATGTGGTTGTTACGCACATCTGTCTAAGAAGAATGATTACAATGAGGCTCCAGAGGCCTTTTTAATATTATTCATGAATTCCAAAACCCTAGACATCCAAAAACCTAACCCTAGGAGGTGAAACGCCAAAAGTCATGTGGACCCCTATGAGTATGTTGGTAACTCAACTTCCTGTGGTCGTAAAATTTGCATACGACCTATGTTTTAGGCGCGTTATAGCCCGTTGGAAAGGTATTTTAGATAGCTAAACATTACGCCATCAAAATCTGACTTAGTCTATAGTTTCATTGTGGAGAACCAACAAAACACTGTTTAGGCCTCCAAAATGACCCTGGAAGTACAGCAAGATGTGTTGACATGAAAACATACAAAATAATACAATTGTATTAGGTGAGACGCCACCAATATACACCTAGAAGATATGTAGGGATTCAGACCACCCCAAAAGTGTAGAACCCACAATTACAAAGAACTACAGAAGAACATGTTGAACTAAAAACTAACAAGAGGAGCCAGTTGGAATAGTTGGGTGGCCACCAATATCCACCTAGATCATTATTGGCATATGATTTATTTCTAGTATTAACTACTGTAACATCATCCTGTGAGGCCCAATCTAACACCACAATGGTAGTGTCTACTTTCTTTCCAAATATTCGATCGCTCACATTTTTCTTGATTTGACAAGTGCTTTCCTCGTGATGTTCTTCACAAAAATTACACCATTCTCTAGGAAATATGGATTTTGGCTGAAAATTATTGTTTGCGGAATTCCTAGTGGCAGCATGGGTGCAAGTTTCAACAGTGGTAGTAGGAGTAATTCCCTTTCTCTCCAAAGAAATCATTTGATTGTTAATGTCTTGCATAAGCTGCATAACGGTAGACATATCAGTTTGTTTGGCATAGTCTTTGTTGGAGAAGGCATGTTTGGAGAATAGCGCAGCAAGCGAGGCAGATCAAACCAAGAAATATAGCGAGCCACATTTTTAGTAAAAGCAACGCGCGCTGCAGGATTTGCAGAAATATGGCACAAATTTGGACAACACCTAGCCATGTTAGGGTTAGGGTTTTCACCCAATTTTGTAATATAAATAGAAGATATAGAAAGTAGGTTGAGGCATCTAAGATCTAATTATTACCAAGTTAGTGCGATTAAATATGCAAATGAATGAATGAATGAATCGGATGAATAGTATAATAGAATGCATGGTTAAGTAGAAATAAGAAGTAAGAAAGAACATCTCGCAATCCCTTCCATGACTATAGACATTTGTGTCCTGCAGTCCCCCATAAACCATCTCGGGTGAGACTGTGTTGTGCACTCTATGTGTAGTGTAGCCTTTTAGTTTACCAAAAGGGATGATGGTTATAAGGGTTTTGTTGGAGAACTAAGGTAGAACCCGGGTCAGCCCATAAGTCCAACAAATTGTTTTTTTGTTGGCTAGAACTCGGAAGGAGAGCCAGTAAGGGGTTTGGTGAAGAAGATGTAGTGGTATAAAGGGATGTTCACGCCATGGAATCCTACGAAGCAAGAGATTGAAATATGGTTAGAGACACAACAGTTGGATTTCACGCAAAAAGACAATAAGGGTTCCAGGTATACACTGCGCCAGTACCTGCAGAGGTATGTGTTCACTGATCTACATGAAACATATTTTGTTTCTTTCCACGGTTATTACAGGAGTGGTTGTTAAGGTTTAAGGATACCCATCTGACTAACCGGATTAGGCCAGTAGTGTGCCCTGCTGAAAATATGGCGTGGTTGGAAAGAGTTAATAAGAAATTCATGCATGCAGTGGATTTTTGGTTAGAAAGTATTATTGTGGGGTTTATCACTGAGTTTGCAGTAGATACAGCGAAGTCATACACTATTGCAGAGAAGAATTTCTTGAAGGGACCCATAGGGAGGTATATTAGGTCTCTTTACACGTTGATCAAGATCTTATTACATGATAAAGGCGTGATGACCATGGAATCAGACAGCTAGAACACTTTGCGCGCATGGGGGAGTTGGGGGAAGCACTGAGGAAGATCTGAGAAATGGAGAAGGCTTTGGAGAGTAACCAAAGAAGGAGGCAATGGACCCCATCGTGATGAATGATGAACATACCAGGGGAATCATAAGGAGTGAAGGTGTGGCGTGCAGCGGATGAGCCTACCAGTATAGGATGAAAAATAAGAAGAGGATTGTAGCAGAGCGAGAGGGCTTGGACATCAATGAGGAAGAGGTAGAGGATCTTCATGCCATGGGGTAGATTGAGGATATCTTGTGTGCCACATATGAGAGGAAAACCAAAGGTCATGGGTTTGACGCAAAAGAAGGCTCTCCATTCCAGATTTAAATTAGTGTGGAACCCACAACCCCATGTGCGACTAACAAAACTGAAGAATAAAAAGCAGTTAACCAGCAAGTGATTAGTGGTAGAAGATTTTTTTTCAGGAGGTGGGTCTTGTAGCAGAAGTGCAAGTTCAGCAAGTAGTAGTCAAGTCTCTACACCGAGCAGAGGTGGTAGTTCAACAAAGTTCACAATGGAAGGACAATATCCAACCATCAGGTTACCAGAGTTCCGAGGGGACAACTTGGATGACCCAAAAAAACATTTGTTCATTTGTGAGAAGATATGGAAGCAAAGCATATTATAGAAGAGGATACAAAGTTTGCGCAGTTGGAAATCACTTTTCGAGATTGCACATTAGATTGGTACATGGGTCTCTCAACAAATAACCCAACAGGAACACCTACAACTGTAGCATATGTGAAGAGGCAATTAATAAATGAATTTCAAAAGCCAAGTTCAGAAGACCAGTTTATGAATGAAATGATAGAGATCAAGAAGAAACCAGGAGAATCAGTCTAGGAAGTGGACCAGAAGTTCAAGAGATTAAAAGGTAAATTAAAGTACACTATTATTGATACACAACATAGGCATTTGTTTATTAATTATTTGTTGCCACACTTGAAGTATCCCTTGAGACAACAGAAATTCCAAAGTTAGGGTGAGGCCCTGTAGGGAGCCTTACAGCTAGAGGAAAACAAATACAAGCATACAGATCTAGCTATGGAATAGTTGAAGCAAGATCTAAATAACTTCACATTCCAATAAAATCAGAACAAAGGAAAGGAGAAAAGAGAAGATGTTTGGTGTACAATGTGCAGGACATAAGGTCATCACAAGAATGAGTGTCCATTATTTTCATAGTATATTGGAGTGGGTATGCCAAACCCTTTGTCTTTAGGAGGACCATGGTGTGAGATTTTAAAAACACATGGGCATGATCCCTATCATTTCTCCCTAATGGAAAAATATCAGATAGTTCCGAAGAGTAAATATTGTAACTTTTGTAAGTCAGTTGCACACGAAGACAAGGACTATAGAACCTTGGAGATGATGAAAGAAAGGATTGCAAATCCATACAGGGTGTAAGATAAACATGTAACAGGACAATCTGCGCAACAGCCACAGTATAATATTGTGCAACAGCCATAGTACAATCCCATGCAGCATCCACAGTACAATATCGTGCAACAATTTGCAACTCAACCACAGTATAATGCGAAAACTACAAAGATCATTTGCTTCTTTTCTAATTCATCAAAAGGCGTTGTGTGCATTACATCATAGTAAAGAATAGTGAGACAGATGAGGATTACACCAATATCCACAACTTGTGACCTGACCCACAGTTACTTCAACCTCATCTAAGCTTGATAGCTCTCAAAACATACTTCTCCCAAAAACTCCAAAATAGACTTGTCGCACTAACTCCCTGACAATTAGATCTTAGATGCCTTAACCTAATTTTTATCTCTTCTATTTATATTACAAAATTGGTTTAAAACCATTACAATACATCCCAAAATCCTAACCCTAACATGGCTAGGCCTTGTCCACATTTGCATCGGATTTTCACAAATACTATCGCACGTGTTGCTTTTCCTCAAAATGTGGTGCACTCTCTTTCTTAGTCCAATCTGCCTCGCTTGTTGTGTTGTTCTCCAAACATGTCTACTCCAACACGCCCCCAACACTAATATGTGGCTCGTCCCAAACCACTTATTCTTACTGCACCTTCTGCAATGCTACCTCCAATGCATGAAACTTCTTTCCTAATTTTGTCGCTTTCTCTTTAGCTTCTGCGCTCTTCCTTGCTAGTGTCTCCAAACCTTGCAATGTTATGTGCTCTCTTAGCACTTCTTTGCTTTCTGCTAGCACCTGTTTCCATCTTCCCTTCTATGTTTTCATCTCGTCTATCATTCCTTCGGCTTGTTGTTGAAATGGCTCCAACTGAGCCTGCCTTGTGATGCAAACCCCCCTTCTCCCCTCGAGGTTGTTGACCTCCCAGACTAGGATCGATCAAGAAACTGAGTCGAATTGACTCTTTGGGTCTCTGCTAGACCCAAAAACCATTTACACGGGCCCTTTTTCCCATGGTGCAGGTCGTATGAGACTCGCGGGCCCTCTCCTGAGCATTGTTCAAACCTCAACGCCAAACGAGCGCTAGCTCTTCCCTGGCTAATCCCTTCCTTTATGTGACCACGGCTATGACCACTCGCCTAACCAAAAGATGCTTCGCAACTTCATGTATCAGGTGTTTGCGTATGAGACAACCTTGACTCTTTCGACTTTCGAACTCTCGAACTGGAGCCTAGCGAGCGCTAGATCCTTCCCTTAACCTTCAACAATGTGACCCCTCACTATGACCTGGGGCCAATCTCTCGAGCGCTTCACAACTTCACACTTCGCATTGTCGAAAGATTTATTCTCTCCCTTCTTCTGACTCCTGAACTTGTGCCCGCATCAGATCGATGGTCCACAATCCTCGCGATCCAACAGTTCTGCTCTCCCCTTCGTGAATCAGGACTTCGCGCTTCGCGAGATCGAAAGATGGCTCATCTCCCTTATTCTAATATCCGAAACCTCAACTCTCCACTTGCCTCAGATCAACGGTTTGAGACTCCCAGTAATCCAACGGTACAAATCTCCTTCATGAACTCAGACTTCACGAGATCCCAAAACTCCTATCTCTGACTTCTCGATTTGAAAATCAGTGAAATGTTGATCTCTCGCCATGTGTCCTCTTTCGATGGATGGTTGGGATTGTTGCAGCTCTTGAATCTTCGGGTATCCTCCTGTGCACTTTCAAAGGGTTAAGCCTCATGCACTTACCTCTGGATCCAACGATTGTTGTTCCTTCGCGCCCAGATCTAACGGTCCAGATCTTATCTCCTCCTACACATTCTTCTGAGTGTCTGGACGTGATATTCGATGGCCAGACCTCTTCCTCTGCAGCTGATCTGACAGCAATTGTCGCTCCTCCTTCTGAACTAGAAATTTCTCCCGTCTTGGAAGAATTCTCTAAGTGTCAAAGGCCTCGACCTTTGATCCTTCTGCGAGCCCGATGACTTTGGGTCTCTTCTGCACTTCTTAAAATTTTGTCCCTCCTAAACTTTCATCAATGTAACTTGACCTCACCCCAGTTCACACTTGCACTCTACGTGAAACTTTCACTATTCTTCCTGACCATCGGGACTTGGAATAAGTCCACTCTTGCACATTCTTGGCACTATCTCTTCTGAGCTTCCTGAACTTGAAACAATTTCTCTCCTCTGCACACTCTCTATGTTATGTCTTCTAATCTTTCGAACTGACTCAGAACTCCTTCAAGGTATTGTCCCTTCTACATCTTCCAAAAGACTTTCTGGTGCCCTCCTGGCAATTTATGCACTCTACCTCCTGAGTTTCAACCGCTCGGACCTCAAAGGTCTCTGTCCCTTCCGCTCCTCGAAGGGATATAAGTGCTTTCTTGGTAACTTTCTATCAAGCACTCCTTACTGAGCTTTCCATAGTATTAAGCAACTCTATGAGGGTCTTTTATTTGATACTCATCTTCTAATAACTTGAAACAGAGTCCTCTTTTGTGCACTCCTTGCACCTGCTCAATGCCCTCCTGGCAGAACTCTACATAATCTTCAATAATTTTGTTCCTTGTTCTGTGCCTCCCTACACAATCTCTTCTCCAAGGTATTCAATAACCTTGAGCCTCCTCCTTGAGTCTGTGAATTTTCTAGTGTGCCCTCCTGGCACATTCTCTCCTCAACCTGATTCAAGGTTCAGATGCGCACTCCTTGCGATGGCCACAGAGTCCAACTAGTTTGTTGTGCACTCCTTGCATAGCCTAAAGAACCTAGAATAGGTTTAACAAACTCACTGATAGATAAATTATATCTATCCCTACAGATGAAATCTAGCATGCATCCACAACATCAATAACACAGAGATAATCATTCAAAGAACACATGAACACTCAGAAAACTCATAGGCAAGAAAAACTACTTTCTCTATTAATATGAATGTCTGATTACAATGTGTACAAAATCACGCAATGCATCAGAGTCTCGGCTCTCTCCTCTCCTAATAGTTTCCAACTATCCTCTATGTTCAACTCCCTCATTTGGGCATACAATAACCCTACTTCTACCAAAAGGTTCCTCTAGGGTTACCTCTCTGACTACTCGTCTACCCAAAAAATAAAAACCTAACTGTTACCTAATTTCTATTACATTCAAGAGAAGGAGTGGGAACTCCCACTTCACTCATGATCATTCAGTTTATGAGCATTTCGCTCTTGTTCAATCATCCGTTCAAAACAGATCAACAGAAAAACGCCAGCTTTCAGATTTCGAAATTTTAGAAAGGCGCAATATGGAGCTGAGTTGTCCCTCCACGTGGAATTGTTGACGATGCTTCTGCATCATACTCTATGGCTGGGAAAATCATGATCTCCTGCTCATGGTTCCGTCTGCTATGTTGTTGAGATCCTCCAAGGTCCCATACTTTTTCCTGGAGTTGTTCATCTGCTCCTTTTCCTTGCTTCTTCTTTTGTTGTTGATGTTGTTTCTTCTCTACTACTATGGCAGGTCCTCCTCCTACTGACAGTTTCTTGTGCTGACCCCAACATCAGCCTTCTGATTTCTTCGATCACCTCATCCAGCTGCTCAACTGGCTAGTTCTTATTTTGCAGACTACTCTGCTGCACTTCCTCCTTGTCAATGGTTAGATCAACCTGATCTCCCTTGATGCCTCCATCTCCTGTGGCCTTAGCTTACCACCCTACTGCAGACTCCAGTTCAGCAGTCTCATCACTGAGTTGTTGTTCAGCTTCTTCCTCTGACAGATTGGCTTCTGTCATCTCCTCTTGTGTTGGTTCAACTCCAACTTCTTCCAACTTCTCCTCAAGCTGGTATGCTCCTCCACCTGCTTCCAATTTGACATTTTGGAGATGTCTACTCTGCATATGTGTCCTTCTCTTGAAGGCTTCCAACTCCTCATATAGCTCAAAAAAATCTATGATGTCTACTTCTTCTTCTTCTACTACAGGCTCCAGTGCTACAACCATCTCCTGTTCAACTCCCGGGCTGAAATTTTTGAGAAATTATGTTGAATGCTCCTCTCCCACAATATGCATGACTGTCTGTTGGCAGCCATCTTCTGGTTCTGGATTGTTCAACCAATCCTCCAACATCTCCAACTACTTCTCCCATTGAATGAGCAATTCATATGAATTCTCCTCTTTTTTTGCTCGGTCAGACATCAGTATCTGCTCCTTCTCCTCTTTGACAATCTTTGTTGGTTGTCTTTCTTCTGTTGTGTCATATGCAACACATGCTATGGCCTCAATTGGGTTGTTTGGTAGGAATATCTCAATTCCCCCAATGATCAAAATGCACCTCTGATCCTCCTCCGTTGGGATGGGAGTATTTAACTTCTCATTGTCTTCATTCACATGGTCTGCAAACCCACATGAATCTTCATCTATCAGCACTCCTTGCTGATATGAACTCTCAGTTGAGTTCATCTCCTCTCCCTTGCCCACCTGGCGATCTGGGATTCCTCCTCTTCCCCCTGGCAGTCTATGAGATCCAATGATCCCTTTTCATTTCCCACTTGGAAACTTGAACTTCCACTGATCTCCTTCCATTGCCCACCTGGCAACTTGAAATTTCACTTCTGCCCCCCTGGCAGTTTATGAGATCCTTAACTTATCTCTTCTCCTCATAATCATTGAGTCTCATCCCAATCTCTGGTTCACAAATGTGAATCACTTTCTCCTCTGTGTCACTGAGGTTTTCAACATGCCTCAGCCACTTCCTCAACTCTTGTTTTTTTTTCTGGCCAACAACTTTTGAACAGGCCTTTTTACCTTCATGTTCAGAGGCCAGTCATACCTCTAGTGTACCTTTGCCTCCTGTTGCATCTTCAATGTATGTTGTTCCATTCTTTCTCTTATATCAATGAGATCCTTGTCAATTTTTGTTTTACTTTTCTTCTGGTGGTCTCCTCTTCAACCACTCTCATGGCCTTCAGTAGCCATCTTTTATGTCTTCAACCCTCTAGGCTATCTACAATTTGTTGCACACCTTGCAACCATCTTTACAAAGCATCAGTACTATGTCTTACTTCACTTGTTGTCCACAAGTGAACTTCAGCTTTTGATATCATTTGATGTCATCAGATTGTCTCTATTCACCTTTTCACCTTTGCCTACAATCTGCAGATACAATTTAGTTCTTGACACTACTTGATGTAGTCAGATTGTCTTCTCTATATCCTTCGCCTGAAATCTACAGAAGAAATCAACTCTAATACCTCTTGATGGTATGAGACTATCTCCTTGCACCGTCTCTCCTTTGTGTGTTGTCTGCAAACAAAATATAAGTTATGATACCACTTGATGTAGACCCCCCCTTCTCCCCTCGAGGTTGTTGACCTCCCGGTCTAGGATCGATTAAGAAACTGAGTCGGATTGACTCGTTGGGTCTCTGCTAGACCCAAAAAACATTTACACAGGCCCTTTTTCCCGTGGCGTAGGTCGTATGAGACCCGTGGGCCCTCTCCTGAGCATTGTTCAACCTCAACGCCAAATGGTCACTAGCTCTTCCCTGGCTAATCCCTTCCTTTATGTGACCACAGTTGTGACCACTCGCCTAACCAAAAGGCACTTCGCGACTTCGTGTGTCGGGTGTTTACATATGAGCCAACCTTGACTCTCCCGACTTCTAAACTCTCGAACTGGAGCCTAGAGAGTGCTAGCTCCTTCCCTTAACCTTCATCAATGTTACCCCTCGCTATGACCTGGGGCCAATCTCTCGAGCGGTTTGCGACTTCGCAATTCGCGTTGTCAGAATATTTCTTATCTCTCTTCTTCCGACTCCCAAACTTGCGCTTGCATCAGATTGACGGTCCACAATCCTCGCGATCCAACGGTTCTGCTCTCCCCTTCACGAATCAGGACTTCGTGCTTCGCGATGATCAAAAGATGGCTTGTCTCCCTTCTTCCGATATACAAAACCCCGATTCTCCTCTTGCCTCATATCAACGGTTTGAGACTCCCCATGATCCAACGGTTCAGATCTCCTTCGAGAACTTGGACTTCGCAAGTTCCCACAACTCCTATCTCTGACTTCCCAAGTTGCAAATCAGCAAAATGTTGATCTCTCACCACGTGTCCTCTTTTGATGGATGGTCAGGGTTGTTGCGACTCCTGACTTTTCGGGTATTCTCCAGTGCACTTTCAAAGGGTTAATCCTCGTGCACTTACCTCTGGATCCAACAATTGTTGGTCTTTCGCGCCCAGATATAACGGTCCATATCTGATCTACTACTGTGCGTTCTTCTAAGTGTTTGGATGTGAGATTCAATGGCCAAACCTCTTCCTCTGTAGCTGATCTGATGGTAGTTGTCGCTCCTCCTCCTGAACTTGAATTTTCTCTCGTCTTGGAAGAATTATCTAAGTGTCAAAGGCCTCGACCTTTGATCCTTCTGTGAGCTCGATGACTTTAGGTCTCATCTGTGCTTCTTAAAACATTGTCCCTCCTGAACTTTCATCAATGTAACTTGATCTTGCCCTGGCGCACACTTGCGCTCTGCGTGCAAACTTGCACTATTCCTCCTAACCTTCAAGACTTGGAATAAGTCCACTCTTGCACATTCTTGGCACTATCTCTTCTGAGCTTCCCAAACTTGAAACAAGTTCTCTCCTCCACACACTATTTGTGCTATCTCTTATGAGCTTTCGAACTAACTCAGAACTCCTTAAGGGTCTCGACCCTTCTACATCTTTAAAAATACTTTCTGGTGCCCTCTTGGCAACTTCTACGCTCGACCTCCTGAGCTTCAACCGCTCGGACCTCAAAGGTCTATGTCCCTTCTGCTCCTTGAAGGGATATAAGCTCTTTCCTGGTAACTTTTGCTCAATCACTCCTTGCTGATATTTCCAAAGTATTCAGCAACTCTGTGAGGGTCTTTTCCTTGAAACTCCTCTTCTCAAAACTCGAAATAGAGTCCTCTTTTGTGCACTCCTTGCACCTGCTTAATTCCCTCTTGGTAGAGCTCTATAGAATATTCAGTAATTTTGTTCCTTTTTGTATGCCTCCCTGCATAATCTCTCCTCCAAGGTATTTAGTAACCTTGAGGCTCCTCTCTGAGTCTGTGAATGTTCTGGTGTGCCCTCCTGGCACGTTCTCTCCTCAACCCGATTCGAGGTTTAGATGCGCACTCCTTGTGATGGCCACATATTTCAACTACTCTATTGTGCACTCCTTGCACAGCCTAAAGAACCCATAACAAGTTTAACAAACTCACCAATAGAGAAATTCTACCTATCCCTGCAGATTAAATCTAGAATGCATCTACAACATCAATAACACACATATAATCATTCAAAGAACACATGAACACTCAGAAAACTCATAGGTGGGAAAAATTGCTTTCTCTATTAATCTGAATGTTTGATTACAATCAAAAGCATGGACTGTAACAGAGTCTTGGATCTCTCCTCTCCTAACAGTTTCCAACTATCCTCTATGTTCAACTCCCTCATTTGGGCATAAAATATCCCTACTTCTACCAGAATGTTCCTCTAGGGTTCCCTCCCTAACTACTCGTCTACCCGAAAAATAGAAACCTAACTGCTACCTAATTTCTATTACATTCAAAAGCAGGAGTGGGAACTCCCACTTCACTCATGATCATTCATTTTCTGAGCGTTTATCTCTTGTTCAATCATTCGTTCAAAACGTATCAATAGAAAAATGATAGCTTTCAGATTCCAAAATTTTAGAAAGGCGCATTATGGCGTCGAGTTGTCCCTCCACGTGGACTTGTTGACGATGCTCCTGCATCACCTTGCTTGTTTCTACTCCTGGACAGTCTTTACTTATGCTTGCAAGTTTTTCAATTCCTGCGCAACCTTCATTCTAAGGGATATTTCCATGTTGTTTTCTCTCTTCTTCAAGTCCTGAATTGCCATGTTCAATTTTTCCTCCCTCTTCTCCAATTGCTGGATCTTTTCATCCTCTTCTAGGCTGGTCCAAATATGTGCAGTCATGTTATATAGTTCTACCACTTCTTTAACCTCCTGTGATATACTCTCTACATTAACAGTAGCCTCTTGCTCCCTCTGCTCCCACACTTCTGGAGATTTTCTTGAAGTTAACTTCTCTATGAACTCCATTATTTCTTGTTTGTATCTCTCCATGGTCTGTGCAATTTGTTGTATCTTCTCTTCTGTTGTAATTTCCTGTGCCTGCTCATAGTCTGGTATGCTCTTGTATACCTCTACAATCTTCTTCTCTAAATTATCTATGTGTTGCTTCTCTTCCTCCTTTTCCAACATGATCTGCTCACATGTCACTTGTAAAATTTCCTTCACCTCGCGGTCGAGTGCTAGGTTTGTGGCATCCTCCCTATCTCTAGAATGTACTTCTTGCATTATACTCTCTTGCAGTCCATATAACGTCTTTGTGGGTATTTTCTCCAAGACCAAATCCATATGTTCCATGTCCTTTACTAGTCTTTGTGTTGTGTTTTCATTCACCTCCAACATTTCTTGTGTGACTTTGAATTTGTCACTGCTCACTACTACTGACTTCACGAA
>SNQJ01S0002529.1:102173-140073 GCA_010110895.2 Picea sitchensis | reverse complement strand
GTTCTTCATTCACATCGGCATCTCTCCCATAAAGGAACATTGGGTAGGTACCCAAAACATGTCTCAAAAGGTGAACTCTAAGTGGATGAATGTAAATCTCAATTGTAAGCATGTTTTACATAGGGTAACTATTCATCCCATAGCTTGGGATGCTTGTTGTAGTAGCCTCAAATAAAAACTACCATTGTTCAATTTACCACCTCTGTCTGTCTTTCGTTCTATGGATGGAAAGCAATGCTCCTCTTCAATTTGGTGTTCATCATCCTCCACAAGCTATTCCAAAAGTCCCCAAGGAATTGAGTATCTCGATCCGAGAAAATGGACATGGGTAACCCAAAGTGAACCCAAGCATACTGAAAGAAGAGATTAGCAGTCTTCTCAGCAGTGATCTACTTTTTACCTGGCATCAAGATACACATATTGTTGAACCTATCCACTACAACATACAAATATTCATGGCCCCCTTTGGTCATTGGTAAACCCCCTACAAAATCCATGGAGATACTTTCCCATGGATGGGATGGACCAGGAAGTGGTGAGTATAGCCCCAATTTTCTATTAGTGGGATTACAAGTAGAACACATCACACACCCCTAGTTACAACTTCTTTCATTTGAGGCCAGTAACAAAACCTATGCAAATGAGCCATAGTTTTTCCTACCCCAAAATGCCCAAACACAAGAGAAGTGTGAGCTTCTCGTATTACATGGACTCGTTCACTTGTAGGAATACATATCTTTCCAAGATGGTAGAGTAGTTTTCCCTGCAGACAATAGTTCTTTACCTGTGCACCATGGGTTAGCTTCTCATATACTTCTTTAAAATTTTCATCGATGGCGCATTGCTCTACATAGCTATCATGAGATAAAGAAGTATTCTTCAAAATAATAGAAGCAACAATAGGAGGACTAGAAAGCATATCGGATACCTTGTTACTTGTACCCTTTTTGTACTTGATTAGCAAATGAAATTGTTGTAGAAAACCCATCCATCTGTAGTGTCAATATTGTTGCAATTTGGTCTCTGCTTGGAGATAGTGTAAGGGTTGGTGATCTGTATGTATGATTGTTTCTTTCCCTAACAAGTAGTTCTTCCATTTCTTTACACTTTGGACTAATGCATACAACTCTTTATCATATGTAGGATAGTTAACAACAGCTTGGTTAAAAGTTTCAGAGTGGTAATAGATAGGCATACGATATTTCATTAATACTGCACCCATGGCGTATCCACTGGCATTTGTCTCGATCTCAAAAGGTTGTTGAAGATTCGACGGAGCTAATACTGGTGCGGTACTGATCTTCTCCTTCAAAGTGTCGAAATATTTTTGTTGCTTTCATTCCCACTGAAAAGTGTTCTTCACACGGGTTAAGGCATGCAAAGGAGATGATATAAAGGAGAAGTTGGAAATAAACCTCCTCCAATAATGGATTGCACCTAAGAAGCTTTGGACTTCGGTTACACTTTTTGGCTTAGGCCAATTTACAATTACATTAATTTTGGAAGGATCAATTTTTAATTGTCCTCCTCCTACAATATTACCTAAGTACACAAGTGCATCCTTGCCAAATTCACATTTAAACAATTTTGCATGCATCTTTTCCCTTTGAAAAGTATCCAATACTTTATTTACATGCCTCACATGTCCATCCCAAGTCCCGCTAAAAATAAGAATGTCTTCTAAATACACAATCACAAAGTCATCTAGGAAAGGTCGGAATACATCATTCATCACACACATGAAAGTTGTCGGATTATTACAAAGCCCGAATGTCATAACTAACCACTCAAACAATCCCTATTTGGTTTTAAAGGAATTTTTTCATGCATCTTGTTTTGTGACCCTGATTTGATGATATCCAGTGCGCAAATCCAACCTAGTGAAATAAACATCATTCTTCAATTGATCAAGTAAATCATCTATATGAGGAAGAGGGTATCGATTTTTCACCGTAATTTTATTTAAGGCCCAATAATCGACACACATTTTCCATGTGCCATCTTTATTTGACACCATTACCATCGAAGAACCACAAGGGGATGAACTGGGCCCGATGACCCCTTGATCCAATAATCATCATACCTACTTCTTGATCTTTGTCATCTCCACAACTGACATCCTGTAAATGCCCACATTAGGAAGAGGATAATCCTGATGAAGATGTATCTCATGTTGGATTTCCCTCTTAGGAGGTAATCCATCTGGTTATTGAAAAATATCATCATACTTAGAAACAATATCGATTAATTCCTTTTTATGAGATGGATCACATCCTTGGAAAGCGTCGGATGTTCTGACATCTTTCTCTTTTACAACCATGAGTATATATCTCTTATTAGTGTTGATGAGCCTTTTCATTTATCCTGCACTAACAAGTGTTGTATTTACCCTCATGTTCTGAACTCTAACAATATATTCCACTCCCCCTTTAGAAAGGTGGTATTTGTTCTCATGATGAAAGAAGACTGCTTTTCTATCATAAAGATATGGACTTCCCAACACTATGCCACATATATCAAGTGGTACAACATCCAAATCCACTTCATCAATCAACTTTGAAGCTATAGAAAATTTGACCCTACATTGTTTGGTGACATTAAGTTTTTCTTTATCACATACCCAACCAAGAGGATAAGTCTTCGGATGTAGTTTCGTTTCAAGACCCATCTTCTTGACAAGTGCTTTAGATATTAAGTTTACTTGAGAACCTGGATCAAATAATGTATCTATCTTAGTGTGTTTAGATACAACTCTTATGTGAAATAATTCATTCATATTTTGTTCATCATCATGAGATTCATTATTGGAACTTGAACTAGCATGAAGGGAATCTTTACCTTGTACTCCAACCGTTGTGATATTTCCTTCATCTCCTGAATCGGAACCAAGATCTTGTTGCACTGTAGCAATGGTTTTTGTCTTCCCCTTTCCACCAAACTGTTTCGGTTTCTTTTTTGGATGCACTTTCCAACAGTCTTCTTCATCGTGACCTCTTTTCTTGCAATGAGTGCAATATGGCTTTCCTCCTTCTCTCGTCCTGTGGTGGTCTTCTTGTCCTTCCTTTTAAACTTATTAAAAATTTTATGTGGGATATTGGAAGGTTTCTTTGTGGGATCTTCTTGAACATGCTTCCCCCTGTTCTCAAGGTGAGTGGCTTGCATGCAAACTTCGTCAAGGCTAGTGGGATTAAACAAGAGAAAAGTATGACGAATATAACTGTGAAGTGCACCAATATACTTCATTAAAGTTTCATAAGAATACAAAGGAATGTTCAATGCAAGAGCTTTCTTCCTGAATTCTTTTGTGAAACTTTGTACAGTTTGACCTTTACTTTGCCTTAAAGTTTGCCATTCCATCATTGCTTTATGTAAATACCCTAATGGATAAAATTGCTTCCTTATCATTGATTTAAATTCCGACCATGAGTAAAGAATATTACCACACTTACTTATGTCTTGAAGCTTTCTCTCCCACCATACGAGAGCGGTGCCTTCCAACCGAAGAGAAGCCAGTTGCACTTTAAATTCCTCTTCGTCAATATGTTGAAAACAAAAATGTACTTCAACCTGTCGAATCCAATTATCTAGCTTTTCAGGATTAGCATCTCCATTAAACATAGGTAAAGCAAATTTTACATCAAGATTTAATAACGATTTCTTAAAAGAGGCTTTATGGCTAGAATGATGAGAATGCTCAGAGGAAGAAGAACTAGAACTTGAAGGTGAAGACAGAGGCTCAAGAGGGTCTCCTCCAACCCCTTGGTTTATCAAAGTATCATCATCTACATGTGCTTCATTTTTCTTCCCTTTCTTCTTCATCCTCTTCTCATAATCTCCATACATTCGTTTGACCATTTCTGACATGTGATAAAAGACCATATGAAAGTTTTTTCCCTGTTCATCACGCTTGTCCTCTTCTGCCATTTTCTTCCTTTGGGATGCACGACCAAATTCGAGATTGAAAGTCTTAAGAGTTCCTTCACCTTGCTTATGCTTGGCCCTAGTAAGCATTCACACTCAACAATTCAAGTCAAAGACGACTGCTCTGATACCAACATGATCTGCGATCTTTTCATCGAGTGACTTATAAAGAATTGCATTAAATGAGCATAAATTAAAGGGAACCATTAAAGAAGGAAAATCTCAAAAATGAAGAGACATAAGCATCAAATCTGAACACAAAAACTTGATAATGGAGTTCATCCCTAGTGGACTACGTCTCTGGGTCTTGCTCTCAAATGGGTAGGCTCTTTCATTAACTTAGCAAAAGTATTTGGAAAAACACATAGGTATACCTCATTCTGAAATCAAGCTGTAGAAATAATTCTTAGATCAGAAAAAAGACAGCACCATTGAACTCATGGCGTCGAATTACCCAAAAATGATTGTATCCACGCCTCGATTCGACTCTGGCACTCCCATGCCCAAGAATAAATTCATCTCGGTTTTTGCGCCACTCTGCAACCTGCATTAATGACTGGACTGCATAAAATTTTGTGCCCAAAAGGTCATACCATACGCACATCGTCCTCCTCCGATTGGGTGGACTCAACACTTAAATATTTTTCATGACGTTCAATACCAAGAAAAGTCATTGGATTGTTGGTTTGGGCAGAATTATTAAGGCATATAAAGGGGAGGAGGTCTTGAGGTCAAACCCGCGAGCCTCCCCCTTTTGGGTTTATGTTGTTGCAATATATATATATATATATATATAACATAATGTTGTTCCACTATGTTTAGTGATGGTGCTACCCATATCCCAACAGATAACTTGTGGCCAAGTTTGGCGTGGTCCTCTAGATTTGGCGGACCCACTAAACATAATATTTTTTTTCAAATTTCGCTCACGGACTGTCATTGTGCATTTCCCGCCTACCACGTGGCAGCCTCCCACTGGGCCATGTTTTTATCTGCCAAGTCATCATGCCACATTATCATGCCATGTCGGCGTATGGACCGTACGGACCGCCACATGACACGGTCCTATTAGTCCACGGATCGACCCAAAAACGCCAAAACTGGGTGACACGTGGAAGCCTCTGGTGCTGCCATGTCACCATGTTGACATCATGATGATGTTAGCATGCCACGTGTCACCTTCCTACTCTTTCCACGTGTACTTTACAGATGTTGACATCATCTGTACGATTGTTGACTCATCCCCTGGAGACTAGGCTAGGTTGACCAAACTTTGACCGTGAATATCTTTCAATACGTAACTTTGTTTGACGAGTCGTTTGCATCATTAGAAATCTTGCGACACGATCTTCCCGATCATGTCATTTTCATTGAGTTTTGGGAACTTTGAATTTTTTTCCCTTTCTCTGTCTGTTGAAGACATTCTGAGCGTTATGAGTTGCCTCTGCGAGTTCTAAGTCATTCTTAGCCTTCTCTAGATCCTTTTTCAATCATCGGGGTTGGCCAGTCACTGACGACTTGGATCTTAATGGGATCTACATGTAACCCTTGCTCATCAACAATTTAGCCCAAGTATTGGACCTTGTTCATGCAAAAGGAACATTTTTCCAAGTTGGAATATAGCTTGTGTTGCCCCGGAGTGCTCAAAACATATTGAATATGTCGCATGTGCTCCTCCCAAGTTTTGTTGAAGATGAGGATGTCATCCAAATATACCACCAAAAAATAGTTGGTGAAGGGTCTCAATACATCATCCATCAACCTCATGAAAGTGGTTGGTGCATTTCTTAGGCCAAAGGGCATGACCAACCATTCAAAGAGATCTTCTTTAGATTTGAAAGTTGTCTTCCAGACATCAGTTGGTTCGATGGGAACTTGGTGGTAGCCAGAATTTAGTTCAATCTTGCTGAAGAAATTTTCCCCCTTTAGTTGGTCAAGAAGGTCATCAATCCTGGGAATTGGGAATCGGTTTCTGACTGTGATTTTGTTTAATGCTCAGTAATCAATGCAAAGTCGCTATGTCTTGTCCTTCTTCTGCACCAGTACAATCGAGCTTCCGCAAGGGGAAGAGTTGGGTCCGATGTGCCCCTTTTGAAGAAGCTCTTGGATCTGACACTTGATTTTGTCATTTTCCATCAGCGAGCGACGATAGATTGGTCCATTAGATAGAGGTGCACCGGGGGTTAGATCAATTGGATGTTGACTTGGCAGTGCGTCGGTACCCCGGTGGGTGAGGAGAAGATGTCTTTGTACTCTTCCATGATCCCGTCCACTTGCTTCTTATGTAAAGAGAGGCTCTGTGTAAAGGCCACGGATGTGGTGGCAACCTTCTACTTAATATGAGCATGGATCACAAAGAATACAAACTTCTCGATCTATGAAATGACCTTACTACATTGCTTAGCATAGATTAAAGAAATAGTGGTAGGCGGCGCTACCTCTGGTATCATGTACAATTGTCTACCCAAAGTAATAATAACATTGAGGGGTTTATATTCATACATAACATGACGCTTCCACAAATATGGGAGAACATCACAAAATTCAAGGGGAGAAATATCACACAATACCTTATCTTTGAAGGGCTTGATCTCGTAGGGCAGACGACATTGTTGGCTGACAGAGAGATCTCTTCCTTGGAGAAGCCAGCCGATGGTGTAGGGTTTTAGGTGCGGTGTCGTTGGTAGGTCCAGCCGCTTGATGACCTCTATTGAGATTAGGTTCTTCTAATTGTCGCTATCGACAATGAAATGAAGCGGAGCCCCCTTTACCCACATCTGTGAGTGAAAGAGGCATTCCCCTTCCTCTGGTTCTTTTGTTTCGCTTGGATGGACTTTGGTGGTAGAAACAGTGGCACTGGGTTCAGCATCGATAATCCGCTTTCCTCCTTCTAGATTTGATTTGGAATCAGAATCGGCCTCTGACTCGAAATCCTTCAGCTCATCCATGAGTGACTACTTGGAGCGACAGTCTTCAAAGTTTTGCCAAGGGATTTTATGGTATTCACACCATTTTCTCATGTCCTTCTTCTTCTTCTCATTTCCCTTCTTGTGTTACGGCTTGGACTGGTTGTCTTGAGAGTGGCAATATTTTCTTTTCCCTTGTTGTGTGGGTTGGGGCCGCCTTTGCCCTACTTCGGTTATGAGGAGTTTGCAGATCCAAACTCTCACCTCTTCTACTTAAATTTCTGCTCGATCTTGAAAACATATCTATAAGTCGTACCCAATGAGGTGATGTCCAGAAACTCCATTTTTGTTTTAACGTATCTATGCAAATAGCCACGGTATTTGAGCACCAGATGTCGCTCAAAGTCCTTGATACCCAACTTGGTGCGAAATTTATGGAAAATATTGGTGAAATATGGTACTGTCTGGTCCCTTTCTTGACGTAGGGTGGTCCATCTGGTGTATTTTTCCTCGTAGCTTCCAACAACGTAGTAGTTTTATTTAATGGCATCCCGGAAGAAATCCTGTGTAGGGGCAACCAAAAATATTGTAGATTCCTCTATGGCCCTTTCCTCAGACTAAGTGTCCCACTAGTCCTTAACATGGGGGATGGCCTTGAGGAGTGAAAAAGTAATATTTTCCCTATCGAAAAAATTATGGACCAAAAAATACCCTTCGAGCAGATTCAACCATTTATCTACACCATTTGCATCTATCAGTCCTTCATATAATAGAATATCAAAATTTACATGTACCTTGAAGGGGGTTGTATGGCCGCTTGATGAAGATGCTTCTCCTGTGGGCATCCGTCGAAGGATCTGCACAAAGTTGTCCATCATTTGATTCCTTTTTCGCGCAAGGGCTTCCTCGAGCAACTTTTTAAATGGATCTACTGCTCCACCATCTTTCTTTTCATCTCCCATGGGTTGTTTTCGGGCTTGGCGCGATCGATATTGCAACGGATCAATTGGTTCAAGTCCCAACTTCTTGTACCCAGATTTTGCCAGGGACATGCACGAAGAAAAATAAATGAAGAGCAGATTGCTCTGATACCACTGATCCGTATTTAGGAGCGGAACAAATTGATTAACAAACTCAATACAATAAACATAGAGATATGCAGAACAACACAGATATCCAGTGAATAATATATTCTATTGAATAAATGAAATAGGTTGAAGATGTAAAACTACAGAACTGAAACACTTGCTCGAATGGTGGTAGTTATCTCTAAGAAGATATGTGGTTGTTACGCACATCTGTCTAAGAAGAATGATTACAATGAGGCTCCAGAGGCCTTTTTAATATTATTCATGAATTCCAAAACCCTAGACATCCAAAAACCTAACCCTAGGAGGTGAAACGCCAAAAGTCATGTGGACCCCTATGAGTATGTTGGTAACTCAACTTCCTGTGGTCGTAAAATTTGCATACCACCTATGTTTTAGGCGCGTGATAGCCCGTTGGAAAGGTATTTTAGATAGCTAAACATTACGCCATCAAACTCTGACTTAGTCTATAGTTTCATTGTGGAGAACCAACAAAACACTGTTTAGGCCTCCAAAATGACCCTGGAAGTACAGCAAGATGTGTTGACATGAAAACATACAAAATAATACAATTGTATTAGGTGAGACGCCACCAATATACACCTAGAAGATATGTAGGGATTCAGACCACCCCAAAAGTGTAGAACCCACAATTACAAAGAACTACAGAAGAACATGTTGAACTAAAAACTAACAAGAGGAGCCAGTTGGAATAGTTGGGTGGCCACCAATATCCACCTAGATCATTATTGGCATATGATTTATTTCTAGTATTAACTACTGTAACATCATCCTGTGAGGCCCAATCTAACACCACAATGGTAGTGTCTACTTTCTTTCCAAATATTCGATCGCTCACATTTTTCTTGATTTGACAAGTGCTTTCCTCGTGATGTTCTTCACAAAAATTACACCATTCTCTAGGAAATATGGATTTTGGCTGAAAATTATTGTTTGCGGAATTCCTAGTGGCAGCATGGGTGCAAGTTTCAACAGTGGTAGTAGGAGTAATTCCCTTTCTCTCCAAAGAAATCATTTGATTGTTAATGTCTTGCATAAGCTGCATAACGGTAGACATATCAGTTTGTTTGGCATAGTCTTTGTTGGAGAAGGCATGTTTGGAGAATAGCGCAGCAAGCGAGGCAGATCAAACCAAGAAATATAGCGAGCCACATTTTTAGTAAAAGCAACGCGCGCTGCAGGATTTTCAGAAATATGGCACAAATTTGGACAAGACCTAGCCATGTTAGGGTTAGAGTTTTAGGATGTATTGTAAGGGTTTTCACCCAATTTTGTAATATAAATAGAAGATATAGAAAGTAGGTTGAGGCATCTAAGATCTAATTGTTACCAAGTTAGTGCGATTAAATATGCAAATGAATGAATGAATGGATCGGATGAATAGTATAATAGAATGCATGGTTAAGTAGAAATAAGAAGTAAGAAAGAACATCTCGCAATCCCTTCCATGACTATAGACATTTGTGTCCTGCAGTCCCCCATAAACCATCTCGGGTGAGACTGTGTTGTGCACTCTATGTGTAGTGTAGCCTTTTAGTTTACCAAAAGGGATGATGGTTATAAGGGTTTTGTTGGAGAACTAAGGTAGAACCCGGGTCAGCCCATAAGTCCAACAAATTGTTTTTTTGTTGGCTAGAACTCGGAAGGAGAGCCAGTAAGGGGTTTGGTGAAGAAGATGTAGTGGTATAAAGGGATGTTCACGCCATGGAATCCTACGAAGCAAGAGATTGAAATATGGTTAGAGACACAACAGTTGGATTTCACGCAAAAAGACAATAAGGGTTCCAGGTATACACTGCGCCAGTACCTGCAGAGGTATGTGTTCACTGATCTACATGAAACATATTTTGTTTCTTTCCACGGTTATTACAGGAGTGGTTGTTAAGGTTTAAGGATACCCATCTGACTAACCGGATTAGGCCAGTAGTGTGCCCTGCTGAAAATATGGCGTGGTTGGAAAGAGTTAATAAGAAATTCATGCATGCAGTGGATTTTTGGTTAGAAAGTATTATTGTGGGGTTTATCACTGAGTTTGCAGTAGATACAGCGAAGTCATACACTATTGCAGAGAAGAATTTCTTGAAGGGACCCATAGGGAGGTATATTAGGTCTCTTTACACGTTGATCAAGATCTTATTACATGATAAAGGCGTGATGACCATGGAATCAGACAGCTAGAACACTTTGCGCGCATGGGGGAGTTGGGGGAAGCACTGAGGAAGATCTGAGAAATGGAGAAGGCTTTGGAGAGTAACCAAAGAAGGAGGCAATGGACCCCATCGTGATGAATGATGAACATACCAGGGGAATCATAAGGAGTGAAGGTGTGGCGTGCAGCGGATGAGCCTACCAGTATAGGATGAAAAATAAGAAGAGGATTGTAACAGAGCAAGAGGGCTTGGACATCAATGAGGAAGAGGTAGAGGATCTTCATGCCATGGGGTAGATTGAGGATATCTTGTGTGCCACATATGAGAGGAAAACCAAAGGTCATGGGTTTGACGCAAAAGAAGGCTCTCCATTCCAGATTTAAATTAGTGTGGAACCCACAACCCCATGTGCGACTAACAAAACTGAAGAATAAAAAGCAGTTAACCAGCAAGTGATTAGTGGTAGAAGATTTTTTTTCAGGAGGTGGGTCTTGTAGCAGAAGTGCAAGTTCAGCAAGTAGTAGTCAAGTCTCTACACCGAGCAGAGGTGGTAGTTCAACAAAGTTCACAATGGAAGGACAATATCCAACCATCAGGTTACCAGAGTTCCGAGGGGACAACTTGGATGACCCAAAAAAACATTTGTTCATTTGTGAGAAGATATGGAAGCAAAGCATATTATAGAAGAGGATACAAAGTTTGCGCAGTTGGAAATCACTTTTCGAGATTGCACATTAGATTGGTACATGGGTCTCTCAACAAATAACCCAACAGGAACACCTACAACTGTAGCATATGTGAAGAGGCAATTAATAAATGAATTTCAAAAGCCAAGTTCAGAAGACCAGTTTATGAATGAAATGATAGAGATCAAGAAGAAACCAGGAGAATCAGTCTAGGAAGTGGACCAGAAGTTCAAGAGATTAAAAGGTAAATTAAAGTACACTATTATTGATACACAACATAGGCATTTGTTTATTAATTATTTGTTGCCACACTTGAAGTATCCCTTGAGACAACAGAAATTCCAAAGTTAGGGTGAGGCCCTGTAGGGAGCCTTACAGCTAGAGGAAAACAAATACAAGCATACAGATCTAGCTATGGAATAGTTGAAGCAAGATCTAAATAACTTCACATTCCAATAAAATCAGAACAAAGGAAAGGAGAAAAGAGAAGATGTTTGGTGTACAATGTGCAGGACATAAGGTCATCACAAGAATGAGTGTCCATTATTTTCATAGTATATTGGAGTGGGTATGCCAAACCCTTTGTCTTTAGGAGGACCATGGTGTGAGATTTTAAAAACACATGGGCATGATCCCTATCATTTCTCCCTAATGGAAAAATATCAGATAGTTCCGAAGAGTAAATATTGTAACTTTTGTAAGTCAGTTGCACACGAAGACAAGGACTATAGAACCTTGGAGATGATGAAAGAAAGGATTGCAAATCCATACAGGGTGTAAGATAAACATGTAACAGGACAATCTGCGCAACAGCCACAGTATAATATTGTGCAACAGCCATAGTACAATCCCATGCAGCATCCACAGTACAATATCGTGCAACAATTTGCAACTCAACCACAGTATAATGCGAAAACTACAAAGATCATTTGCTTCTTTTCTAATTCATCAAAAGGCGTTGTGTGCATTACATCATAGTAAAGAATAGTGAGACAGATGAGGATTACACCAATATCCACAACTTGTGACCTGACCCACAGTTACTTCAACCTCATCTAAGCTTGATAGCTCTCAAAACATACTTCTCCCAAAAACTCCAAAATAGACTTGTCGCACTAACTCCCTGACAATTAGATCTTAGATGCCTTAACCTAATTTTTATCTCTTCTATTTATATTACAAAATTGGTTTAAAACCATTACAATACATCCCAAAATCCTAACCCTAACATGGCTAGGCCTTGTCCACATTTGCATCGGATTTTCACAAATACTATCGCACGTGTTGCTTTTCCTCAAAATGTGGTGCACTCTCTTTCTTAGTCCAATCTGCCTCGCTTGTTGTGTTGTTCTCCAAACATGTCTACTCCAACACGCCCCCAACACTAATATGTGGCTCGTCCCAAACCACTTATTCTTACTGCACCTTCTGCAATGCTACCTCCAATGCATGAAACTTCTTTCCTAATTTTGTCGCTTTCTCTTTAGCTTCTGCGCTCTTCCTTGCTAGTGTCTCCAAACCTTGCAATGTTATGTGCTCTCTTAGCACTTCTTTGCTTTCTGCTAGCACCTGTTTCCATCTTCCCTTCTATGTTTTCATCTCGTCTATCATTCCTTCGGCTTGTTGTTGAAATGGCTCCAACTGAGCCTGCCTTGTGATGCAAACCCCCCTTCTCCCCTCGAGGTTGTTGACCTCCCAGACTAGGATCGATCAAGAAACTGAGTCGAATTGACTCTTTGGGTCTCTGCTAGACCCAAAAACCATTTACACGGGCCCTTTTTCCCATGGTGCAGGTCGTATGAGACTCGCGGGCCCTCTCCTGAGCATTGTTCAAACCTCAACGCCAAACGAGCGCTAGCTCTTCCCTGGCTAATCCCTTCCTTTATGTGACCACGGCTATGACCACTCGCCTAACCAAAAGATGCTTCGCAACTTCATGTGTCAGGTGTTTGCATATGAGACAACCTTGACTCTTTCGACTTTCGAACTCTCGAACTGGAGCCTAGCGAGCGCTAGATCCTTCCCTTAACCTTCAACAATGTGACCCCTCACTATGACCTGGGGCCAATCTCTCGAGCGCTTCACAACTTCACACTTCGCATTGTCGAAAGATTTATTCTCTCCCTTCTTCTGACTCCTGAACTTGTGCCCGCATCAGATCGATGGTCCACAATCCTCGCGATCCAACAGTTCTGCTCTCCCCTTCGTGAATCAGGACTTCGCGCTTCGCGAGATCGAAAGATGGCTCATCTCCCTTATTCTAATATCCGAAACCTCAACTCTCCACTTGCCTCAGATCAACGGTTTGAGACTCCCAGTAATCCAACGGTACAAATCTCCTTCATGAACTCAGACTTCACGAGATCCCAAAACTCCTATCTCTGACTTCTCGATTTGAAAATCAGTGAAATGTTGATCTCTCGCCATGTGTCCTCTTTCGATGGATGGTTGGGATTGTTGCAGCTCTTGAATCTTCGGGTATCCTCCTGTGCACTTTCAAAGGGTTAAGCCTCATGCACTTACCTCTGGATCCAACGATTGTTGTTCCTTCGCGCCCAGATCTAACGGTCCAGATCTTATCTCCTCCTACACATTCTTCTGAGTGTCTGGACGTGATATTCGATGGCCAGACCTCTTCCTCTGCAGCTGATCTGACAGCAATTGTCGCTCCTCCTTCTGAACTAGAAATTTCTCCCGTCTTGGAAGAATTCTCTAAGTGTCAAAGGCCTCGACCTTTGATCCTTCTGCGAGCCCGATGACTTTGGGTCTCTTCTGCACTTCTTAAAATTTTGTCCCTCCTAAACTTTCATCAATGTAACTTGACCTCACCCCAGTTCACACTTGCACTCTACGTGAAACTTTCACTATTCTTCCTGACCATCGGGACTTGGAATAAGTCCACTCTTGCACATTCTTGGCACTATCTCTTCTGAGCTTCCTGAACTTGAAACAATTTCTCTCCTCTGCACACTCTCTATGTTATGTCTTCTAATCTTTCGAACTGACTCAGAACTCCTTCAAGGTATTGTCCCTTCTACATCTTCCAAAAGACTTTCTGGTGCCCTCCTGGCAATTTATGCACTCTACCTCCTGAGTTTCAACCGCTCGGACCTCAAAGGTCTCTGTCCCTTCCGCTCCTCGAAGGGATATAAGTGCTTTCTTGGTAACTTTCTATCAAGCACTCCTTACTGAGCTTTCCATAGTATTAAGCAACTCTATGAGGGTCTTTTATTTGATACTCATCTTCTAATAACTTGAAACAGAGTCCTCTTTTGTGCACTCCTTGCACCTGCTCAATGCCCTCCTGGCAGAACTCTACATAATCTTCAATAATTTTGTTCCTTGTTCTGTGCCTCCCTACACAATCTCTTCTCCAAGGTATTCAATAACCTTGAGCCTCCTCCTTGAGTCTGTGAATTTTCTAGTGTGCCCTCCTGGCACATTCTCTCCTCAACCTGATTCAAGGTTCAGATGCGCACTCCTTGCGATGGCCACAGAGTCCAACTAGTTTGTTGTGCACTCCTTGCATAGCCTAAAGAACCTAGAATAGGTTTAACAAACTCACTGATAGATAAATTATATCTATCCCTACAGATGAAATCTAGCATGCATCCACAACATCAATAACACAGAGATAATCATTCAAAGAACACATGAACACTCAGAAAACTCATAGGCAAGAAAAACTACTTTCTCTATTAATATGAATGTCTGATTACAATGTGTACAAAATCACGCAATGCATCAGAGTCTCGGCTCTCTCCTCTCCTAATAGTTTCCAACTATCCTCTATGTTCAACTCCCTCATTTGGGCATACAATAACCCTACTTCTACCAAAAGGTTCCTCTAGGGTTACCTCTCTGACTACTCGTCTACCCAAAAAATAAAAACCTAACTGTTACCTAATTTCTATTACATTCAAGAGAAGGAGTGGGAACTCCCACTTCACTCATGATCATTCAGTTTATGAGCATTTCGCTCTTGTTCAATCATCCGTTCAAAACAGATCAACAGAAAAACGCCAGCTTTCAGATTTCGAAATTTTAGAAAGGCGCAATATGGAGCTGAGTTGTCCCTCCACGTGGAATTGTTGACGATGCTTCTGCATCATACTCTATGGCTGGGAAAATCATGATCTCCTGCTCATGGTTCCGTCTGCTATGTTGTTGAGATCCTCCAAGGTCCCATACTTTTTCCTGGAGTTGTTCATCTGCTCCTTTTCCTTGCTTCTTCTTTTGTTGTTGATGTTGTTTCTTCTCTACTRCTATGGCAGGTCCTCCTCTATTTAACCTCCTCCTACTGACAGTTTCTTGTGCTGACCCCAACATCAGCCTTCTGATTTCTTCGATCACCTCATCCAGCTGCTCAACTGGCTAGTTCTTATTTTGCAGACTACTCTGCTGCACTTCCTYYTTGTCAATGGTTAGATCAACCTGATCTCCCTTGATGCCTCCATCTCCTGTGGCCTTAGCTTACCACCCTACTGCAGACTSCAGTTCAGCAGTCTCATCACTGAGTTGTTGTTCAGCTTCTTCCTCTGACAGATTGGCTTCTGTCATCTCCTCTTGTGTTGGTTCAACTCCAACTTCTTCCAACTTCTCCTCAAGCTGGTATGCTCCTCCACCTGCTTCCAATTTGACATTTTGGAGATGTCTACTCTGCATATGTGTCCTTCTCTTGAAGGCTTCCAACTCCTCATATAGCTCAAAAAAATCTATGATGTCTACTTCTTCTTCTTCTACTACAGGCTCCAGTGCTACAACCATCTCCTGTTCAACTCCCGGGCTGAAATTTTTGAGAAATTATGTTGAATGCTCCTCTCCCACAATATGCATGACTGTCTGTTGGCAGCCATCTTCTGGTTCTGGATTGTTCAACCAATCCTCCAACATCTCCAACTACTTCTCCCATTGAATGAGCAATTCATATGAATTCTCCTCTTTTTTTGCTCGGTCAGACATCAGTATCTGCTCCTTCTCCTCTTTGACAATCTTTGTTGGTTGTCTTTCTTCTGTTGTGTCATATGCAACACATGCTATGGCCTCAATTGGGTTGTTTGGTAGGAATATCTCAATTCCCCCAATGATCAAAATGCACCTCTGATCCTCCTCCGTTGGGATGGGAGTATTTAACTTCTCATTGTCTTCATTCACATGGTCTGCAAACCCACATGAATCTTCATCTATCAGCACTCCTTGCTGATATGAACTCTCAGTTGAGTTCATCTCCTCTCCCTTGCCCACCTGGCGATCTGGGATTCCTCCTCTTCCCCCTGGCAGTCTATGAGATCCAATGATCCCTTTTCATTTCCCACTTGGAAACTTGAACTTCCACCGATCTCCTTCCATTGCCCACCTGGAAACTTGAAATTTCACTTCTGCCCCCCTGGCAGTTTATGATATCCTTAACTGATCTCTTCTCCTCATAATCATTGAGGCTCATCCCAATCTCTGGTTCACAAATGTGAATCACTTTCTCCTCTGTGTCACTGAGGTTTTCAACATGCCTCAGCCACTTCCTCAACTCTTGTTTTTTTTTCTGGCCAACAACTTTTGAACAGGCCTTTTTACCTTCATGTTCAGAGGCCAGTCATACCTCTAGTGTACCTTTGCCTCCTGTTGCATCTTCAATGTATGTTGTTCCATTCTTTCTCTTATATCAATGAGATCCTTGTCAATTTTTGTTTTACTTTTCTTCTGGTGGTCTCCTCTTCAACCACTCTCATGGCCTTCAGTAGCCATCTTTTATGTCTTCAACCCTCTAGGCTATCTACAATTTGTTGCACACCTTGCAACCATCTTTACAAAGCATCAGTACTATGTCTTACTTCACTTGTTGTCCACAAGTGAACTTCAGCTTTTGATATCATTTGATGTCATCAGATTGTCTCTATTCACCTTTTCACCTTTGCCTACAATCTGCAGATACAATTTAGTTCTTGACACTACTTGATGTAGTCAGATTGTCTTCTCTATATCCTTCGCCTGAAATCTACAGAAGAAATCAACTCTAATACCTCTTGATGGTATGAGACTATCTCCTTGCACCGTCTCTCCTTTGTGTGTTGTCTGCAAACAAAATATAAGTTATGATACCACTTGATGTAGACCCCCCCTTCTCCCCTCGAGGTTGTTGACCTCCCGGTCTAGGATCGATTAAGAAACTGAGTCGGATTGACTCGTTGGGTCTCTGCTAGACCCAAAAAACATTTACACAGGCCCTTTTTCCCGTGGCGTAGGTCGTATGAGACCCGTGGGCCCTCTCCTGAGCATTGTTCAACCTCAACGCCAAATGGTCACTAGCTCTTCCCTGGCTAATCCCTTCCTTTATGTGACCACAGTTGTGACCACTCGCCTAACCAAAAGGCACTTCGCGACTTCGTGTGTCGGGTGTTTACATATGAGCCAACCTTGACTCTCCCGACTTCTAAACTCTCGAACTGGAGCCTAGAGAGTGCTAGCTCCTTCCCTTAACCTTCATCAATGTTACCCCTCGCTATGACCTGGGGCCAATCTCTCGAGCGGTTTGCGACTTCGCAATTCGCGTTGTCAGAATATTTCTTATCTCTCTTCTTCCGACTCCCAAACTTGCGCTTGCATCAGATTGACGGTCCACAATCCTCGCGATCCAACGGTTCTGCTCTCCCCTTCACGAATCAGGACTTCGTGCTTCGCGATGATCAAAAGATGGCTTGTCTCCCTTCTTCCGATATACAAAACCCCGATTCTCCTCTTGCCTCATATCAACGGTTTGAGACTCCCCATGATCCAACGGTTCAGATCTCCTTCGAGAACTTGGACTTCGCAAGTTCCCACAACTCCTATCTCTGACTTCCCAAGTTGCAAATCAGCAAAATGTTGATCTCTCACCACGTGTCCTCTTTTGATGGATGGTCAGGGTTGTTGCGACTCCTGACTTTTCGGGTATTCTCCAGTGCACTTTCAAAGGGTTAATCCTCGTGCACTTACCTCTGGATCCAACAATTGTTGGTCTTTCGCGCCCAGATATAACGGTCCATATCTGATCTACTACTGTGCGTTCTTCTAAGTGTTTGGATGTGAGATTCAATGGCCAAACCTCTTCCTCTGTAGCTGATCTGATGGTAGTTGTCGCTCCTCCTCCTGAACTTGAATTTTCTCTCGTCTTGGAAGAATTATCTAAGTGTCAAAGGCCTCGACCTTTGATCCTTCTGTGAGCTCGATGACTTTAGGTCTCATCTGTGCTTCTTAAAACATTGTCCCTCCTGAACTTTCATCAATGTAACTTGATCTTGCCCTGGCGCACACTTGCGCTCTGCGTGCAAACTTGCACTATTCCTCCTAACCTTCAAGACTTGGAATAAGTCCACTCTTGCACATTCTTGGCACTATCTCTTCTGAGCTTCCCAAACTTGAAACAAGTTCTCTCCTCCACACACTATTTGTGCTATCTCTTATGAGCTTTCGAACTAACTCAGAACTCCTTAAGGGTCTCGACCCTTCTACATCTTTAAAAATACTTTCTGGTGCCCTCTTGGCAACTTCTACGCTCGACCTCCTGAGCTTCAACCGCTCGGACCTCAAAGGTCTATGTCCCTTCTGCTCCTTGAAGGGATATAAGCTCTTTCCTGGTAACTTTTGCTCAATCACTCCTTGCTGATATTTCCAAAGTATTCAGCAACTCTGTGAGGGTCTTTTCCTTGAAACTCCTCTTCTCAAAACTCGAAATAGAGTCCTCTTTTGTGCACTCCTTGCACCTGCTTAATTCCCTCTTGGTAGAGCTCTATAGAATATTCAGTAATTTTGTTCCTTTTTGTATGCCTCCCTGCATAATCTCTCCTCCAAGGTATTTAGTAACCTTGAGGCTCCTCTCTGAGTCTGTGAATGTTCTGGTGTGCCCTCCTGGCACGTTCTCTCCTCAACCCGATTCGAGGTTTAGATGCGCACTCCTTGTGATGGCCACATATTTCAACTACTCTATTGTGCACTCCTTGCACAGCCTAAAGAACCCATAACAAGTTTAACAAACTCACCAATAGAGAAATTCTACCTATCCCTGCAGATTAAATCTAGAATGCATCTACAACATCAATAACACACATATAATCATTCAAAGAACACATGAACACTCAGAAAACTCATAGGTGGGAAAAATTGCTTTCTCTATTAATCTGAATGTTTGATTACAATCAAAAGCATGGACTGTAACAGAGTCTTGGATCTCTCCTCTCCTAACAGTTTCCAACTATCCTCTATGTTCAACTCCCTCATTTGGGCATAAAATATCCCTACTTCTACCAGAATGTTCCTCTAGGGTTCCCTCCCTAACTACTCGTCTACCCGAAAAATAGAAACCTAACTGCTACCTAATTTCTATTACATTCAAAAGCAGGAGTGGGAACTCCCACTTCACTCATGATCATTCATTTTCTGAGCGTTTATCTCTTGTTCAATCATTCGTTCAAAACGTATCAATAGAAAAATGATAGCTTTCAGATTCCAAAATTTTAGAAAGGCGCATTATGGCGTCGAGTTGTCCCTCCACGTGGACTTGTTGACGATGCTCCTGCATCACCTTGCTTGTTTCTACTCCTGGACAGTCTTTACTTATGCTTGCAAGTTTTTCAATTCCTGCGCAACCTTCATTCTAAGGGATATTTCCATGTTGTTTTCTCTCTTCTTCAAGTCCTGAATTGCCATGTTCAATTTTTCCTCCCTCTTCTCCAATTGCTGGATCTTTTCATCCTCTTCTAGGCTGGTCCAAATATGTGCAGTCATGTTATATAGTTCTACCACTTCTTTAACCTCCTGTGATATACTCTCTACATTAACAGTAGCCTCTTGCTCCCTCTGCTCCCACACTTCTGGAGATTTTCTTGAAGTTAACTTCTCTATGAACTCCATTATTTCTTGTTTGTATCTCTCCATGGTCTGTGCAATTTGTTGTATCTTCTCTTCTGTTGTAATTTCCTGTGCCTGCTCATAGTCTGGTATGCTCTTGTATACCTCTACAATCTTCTTCTCTAAATTATCTATGTGTTGCTTCTCTTCCTCCTTTTCCAACATGATCTGCTCACATGTCACTTGTAAAATTTCCTTCACCTCGCGGTCGAGTGCTAGGTTTGTGGCATCCTCCCTATCTCTAGAATGTACTTCTTGCATTATACTCTCTTGCAGTCCATATAACGTCTTTGTGGGTATTTTCTCCAAGACCAAATCCATATGTTCCATGTCCTTTACTAGTCTTTGTGTTGTGTTTTCATTCACCTCCAACATTTCTTGTGTGACTTTGAATTTGTCACTGCTCACTACTACTGACTTCACGAACTCTTCCTGCTCTTTATGCAATGATGCTTCATGTGTTTGTTCTTTCTGTTGCATTGATGGATGGTGTGTTGTATTTAGTTGCAGTCTTTGTAAGATGTCATGTACTTCTACTAATTTTTCCATGATTTCTTCCCTTTGTACCTTTGTTGCTCGTACTACATCCTCTCCTCTATCTTGGACTTTGTCTGCGGCCAAATCGACATCATCCTCTGTAATAGTGATGGCTGGAGGATTCTTTTGATACTTCATTTTTTTCCTTATTTCTACCTCCTGTGTTCATGTTCTCTTCTTTGTTGGGGTTGAGGTCTACACCTATGTTTTCTTCTTTGTTGCTTCCCCATCTTTTACTTCCTTTGGATGAGAGATATCTCCCTTTTCGCCATCCCTTTTTACATTTGTCCTTGACATTGTCTCCTTATTTCGTGGCTTCTTGTTGGTTGCGCTACTTCCTGAAGCATGATCGCGCTCTATAGCCTTCCTTATATTATCTGTTGGATTGCTTTTATTTTTGGATGTTCCTGCTTCTACTGTCTCCTTAGGTTTTGTTCCTTTCTTTTGTGTTGTTGGAACCTTCCACTACACAGGCCAGTCTTTCACAATCCAATCTACTTCTTCTAGTGATGTACAATATCTCATTTACAACCACTTCTTCTTTGGTTCCCTTATGGCTTGAATCCATAAATGATATCTTGAAGCTTTGAAATTAGTAATCCCTTCATTTCCTTGAACCACTTGAACTAAGATTCTCTAGACATTGGTTGTCTTCTATTGCATATCCTCCAAGAAAATGGAAAATATTGCATTGTTGGCCTATTGGTTCTTGGGGTCCTTTACCTGCCACAAAGTTTCATAGCGTGCTGCATAACATTTCCCCTTCCTGTCTAGAAAAGTTGAAAACTTAGGCTCCTGCCAACCTACCAATGTTATCAGTATTAGCAACCAAGAGTAATGGAATTATTTTCCATTATCGTATGCATCTCTACAATCTACCAGAAATTGATTCAACAAGTATGGTGCCCATCTGAACACTACACCCTTTGCGCACTACACATCTATTGCTATCACTCTTGCTGAGGCTTCTTCATTTCTACATTTTCCCAACAGTTTGCAAGCCGTCAACTTTGTTGCAAACTTTGTTGCATGGTCATTAATATCTTTGATGATTAGTCCTCGGGTTCCCATGTTTGTCCCGAACTGTGCTTTCACTTCCTCTTCAATTTCTTTATCTTTGGATTTATTCAGACCATGGAATCCTATGAAGCAAGAGATTGAAAGATGGTTAGAGACACAGCAGTTGGATTTCATGCAGAAAGACAGTAAGGGTTCTAGGTATACACCGTGCCAGTACCTGCAGAGGTATGTGTTTACTGATCTACATGAAGCATATTTTTGTTTCTTTCCACAGTTATTACAGGAGTGGTTGTTAAGATTGAAGAATACCCATCCAACTAACTAGATTAGGCCAGTAGTGTGGACTGCTGAAAATATCGCATGGTTGGAAAGAGTTAATAACAAATTCACGCGTGCAGTGGATTTTTGGTTAGACAGTATTATTGTGGGTTTTATCATTGAGTTTGTAGTAGATATAGTGAAGTTTTGTCTAGCTTCTCTTCATACTCCAAACAAGTCCAAAGGGCATATCTGATATTATCAATGGCTTTCTCTTCCAATATGTAACGATAGGAAGAGGGTAGAGCATTGTAGTAATGCATGAACTCAACTTGATTGTGTGGTCTGATTAGTTCAGGTATTCGATTATATAACTTGGTGAATCAAAGATTGAAATCTTTAATGGTTTCACCTTTGTTATATGTGATATTATTGTAACCCCTTAACCAATCAGTTGGGATTTTGGGTTGCCCAAAAGTGGATTTGAACCAGTAGACTAATTCATCCCAGGTAGACAAAATCTTCAGAGGAAAATCAAAGAAGTCATTCGTATTTTTTCCTTTTAAAGAGTTGGAAAACAAGCGCATGTAGGTATCATTATCATTTGTGCCAATTTTATGAAAAGCATTTGAGAAAACAATAAAATGTTCATCTGTAGAAATGGTACCATTTCCGAAGAACTTGGGAAAATGATCCTCGAACTTAGGAAAAGGATTGGCTGCAGATGTGAGATTTAGGGGGGAAGAAGCATGCCACGAAGTAGCGTTGACATCTTCCTCTAATTGAAACAAGCAATACTTTTTAATGACTTTGGTTGGATTAGTGGTGGATTGAACAGGGATATCATGGCTATAAATACTCCTGATCGAAGTTGAAGTAGAAGGTTTTGATGAAGATGAACTAATGGTGCCACCTATAGAACCATTGCTTCTTGTTCCACTACCAATGCCCAACATTTTGAAGATGTAGGGAAATGGAGAGGATGAGGAACTAGCCAAATCAGAAAAAGATCGATGGAGTTTAGGTTGTTGTCCTTGGAGAACAAATTTTCTTCTTCCTACTTCGAGAATGAGAGAAAAGTCAGGTGATTGACCTCGTATTCATCGATATATATGGGAGGAAGAGAACATAAGATGGGCTAATGTTGGGGTTTGTTGAGGGGCTTTCTCCTTTGGTCATCCAAACCTTGTTGGAGACAGACTTAAGTAGCAATAACTTCCCAGTGTCGGTGCAACTCAGCTCTAGTACAAGAATGTCTGAGGATTTCTCAAAATAAGGTAAATGAGATGTTGTTCTGATTGACGGGACCTTCAGGAATGTTAGGTTGATCAAGGGTAGGAAAGGTCATGATAGGCAATTATTGATAAGGATGGTTTCTAATCATCCTCTGGCAGGCATCCCATTGTTCCCTAATTCGAGCCTCTTCAAAAACAACTTCCCAAGAAAGATTCAGTTCAACTTGACTATTGGCAGTCTCGAGAATGAGATTGTAAAAGGTAAGCGTAATTCTAGTTTGATCCTCTAGACTGTCACCTAGGTTGGGTTGTCTTTGAGAAGGTACAGTCATGAGTCAACAGAAAAATCTGAACAAAAGTAAACAAGGTATAAACATACAACAAACAGAAAATAAAGCAGTAAATATAAATAATAAATTTGCAAGTGTACAAAAAAGACAAACCAGGGAAATGAAAATGGAGTCCTTCATCCCCAGTATGGTCGCCAAAGAAAATGTTGAGTAAAAGAAATGAAATCTCTCCTCACGACATTTTTTTAGAATCTTGTTTGGCTAAGACAAGATAGGTGAGATTATCACCCTAGTTTATAACCTTATTGCAAGTTCAATTAACCTTCAAGTTATTTGACTTAAAGACCAATTGTTGTTTTAAATTCATTTATCAAATGAAAACTAAAATAAAGAATTCTGATGTTTTTATATAATAATTTAAACAGGAAGCAAAATCACATAATCTGATAGAAATAAGAGAGACCAAGAGAGTTGCAAAACCATCAATGATGTTATTCATTCATTTTGTAACAGCCAATACACTGCTCATACTTTCAAATTATGGACCAAATGAAAGTCTAGCAACCTAAGGTAACACACACATAGTCCACTTGTGCCTTCAAATTAGACCAAGAATGATAAGACAACAACCACAACTTGCACTCTGTTATGACTATGCACAAGAATCCTATTTTGTACTGAGAAACTAATCCAGAAACCAAAAGAAGTCTGCAGACTATCAAACAGACATTCAACCTGAAAGCATATCAAAATGCAATGCTCCTTGGTCCCAACTTTTCGTCACCTTCAACAAACCCTGCTATCACAAGAAGTGTCTTAGCTTAGAAATCAGAGATGACTGAAGTAGTAATGAAATATCACTTGGAAGTAAGAGTTGGCCTTATCAGAGCAACGTGTTGTCCTTTTGCTTTGTCCAAATTACCCATTTAAATATCTCCAGAGTAGTTGAATAATTCAACTAATTTTAGTTACTCGTGAACTAACCATTAGTTAGTTAATAGGAAAGTTGTCAAGTAAATTAATAAATAATAATAATAATAATATGATCAGGGTACTAAATAATAATAATAAGTGGGACCCCCTATTTCATTTAGACAATTTAATGAACCATTTCATCCTTGTAACTTCCACCTTAGATGCAAGACATATCATCTTGTCACATCATACAACCTATGTCATTAAAATGCATAAGATGGAATGTTCATAAGAATCCCCTTGTCGCTCCATGTAACAGTTATTTAAATTCATCCAAATTTAACCATCATATAGATCTATGCAAAACATGTCGCGTAGAAAATATAAGGTTGTCCAAAATATAAAACCGTCAAAAGTATGAGTTCTCCCAAATAAAATGTTGTCAAAATCATAGGCTGCCAAAAATAATATGTTGTCTGAAATAAAGTGCAAATAAGTTCATATATAGATATCACTATATCATGAGAATCAATATTTATTGTGAGAGGTTGCTCCTCTCTTGCTATAACTACTTTTGTAATACCCATGTTTCCCCTGGTTTGTAAATATAACTATAACTGGCCAATAGACTATGGCGGACTAAATATGTGTGAATGTTTGATATGATGAACCCTTATATAAAAGGGTCAATGTATGATTTTTTTGTTATTAATAGAATTTGAATATGTGTTGCACAACTGCTAAAAGGGGGAAAGTTTACCAAGATAAACCATGGATGATATTAGAGAGATGGTGAAGGGAAACCAAGTATGGTTGAGATAACCCTCACCAGACCAGTACCTAATGGGTTTAATTGCTCAACAATCCTCTGACCCAGAAATGAATTACCAGTCAGGATGGTAGTGGGAAGGCCATCCTCAAGAGTTAATGAGGAGAACGGGCAGGGTACCCATCTGTAAGGCTTCTAGGCCTGACCACAAATTGGGATTCAAACCCATGCAACCTTGTTGAGGAAGGAAATAAATGAGATAGTTAGGGGGATAGAGACAGATCTGCGAGATAGCAGAGTAGAGAAAAAAATGCTCCTGAGAAGAGCAGCAAACATACTCTGACTATGGAATTGAGAGGAAAAAGTTGAGCAATAAGCTCGATCTGGATGTAACAAGCCATGGGCAGGGTTTGGCTACAAGCTGATAAACGGGGCTAACGAGTGATTAAGGAAGTACTCGTGCAGACCTCCTTGCTTGGGGCAAAAAAAACCATTTGCCAAGTTCCTGTGGGAGGAGGAGAGTAACCTCTATCCCTGACTATTGTGGAGCAAGGAGAAAGAATCTCTCTCATAGCACCATGGTCTAGCTTGAGGGTGGCTAGTGGTAAATCTGTTAGGAGTGACTGTGCCGATGTTTGGGACGAAACAGGCACCCCTTTCAGCAGTTACTTCACATTTTCGAGTTCTGGTATGTATTTTCATACTTTGCATAATATATTGGATGTGATCATGAAATTTCTATGTTTGTGAATAAGTCTTTCAGTATTTTGAATAGATATTAGATAGGTACTTTTACTTCTGAAAACTGTTATGTTTTCATGCTCTCTGAATTTTTCTCAGACTAGCTACTAGAGAAACATGGGATGGTAATCCGCAAGAGGTTCGGGGTAGGATTGACTTAAATTTCTAAGTCCTACCAACGCCTTGAAGTTTACCTTAGCAGGAATGGGTGTTTCCCTTCAGCCTGACCATCCATCTGACCGARGGCTCATGCCCGTGGTCTTAACCCCTTTGCTACAAAATATGGATTAGCACTTAGCCCCTAAGTTTTCCCAAGGGACCTATGTGACCAGGGCCTAGGAACCATGCACTAGTCCAAACGAAGCTATCTCTTTTGGGTKCAAGACTTTAGGACTTGTGATTCCCCAATCCTCGAAAATTGTCAAAGGTCGAAGTCACGAATCGACAAGGGTCATCGATCTAGGAATTCAACATAGATCACTCTTAGTCGTTAGATCGGACGTAGGAAGGGAAACATTAATCACTTCAGCAAAATGCTACTTCCAGAGAATAGGAATAGACTAACGTCGAAACTCCTGAAAGTTGGAGTCGCGGAGTTAATTCAGACCGTTGAAACTGGAGGGACACGTGACCACAGATCCATGGTTATCCGAGAGTCTGGATATTCGGTGATTTAAGAGAAGTGTGAGTTTCCCCCGAAGCTCTATGAGCCAGAGTAAATCCTGGCCATAGATGCTAGGTACACATGGTGATAGATCCGGTGTGCCCCGAAGGGAAATTCGGGAGACACACACAGAACTATTGAATRTCGAACTGTCAAAGTAAATCTCAACTGTTGGTCGAAGAGGACACTTGGCGCAAGATCCAAGAGTCTGGAGGCTTAGCTCTTTGAGGGATTTGCATCAAGAGTATTCGGTAAGCGTCGAAGCTCAGAGACATGAATTAATGAGAACCATAGATCTATGGAGCTACGTGGAATCTTGTGGACTGTTAGATTGAAGGCCCGAGCAGTTATCAGTCTATGATGATGTGGCTTGATGATGTCATTCGATGTGACGTGGACACGCATTATGCATGCCACATGTCACCCACTTTTGGACGATTCACATACCCATTGTTCTTGTTAGAGAATGACACGTGCCACCCCCTATCGAGGACACTTGTCACCCCTTGACCCTCGTCGCGTTTCAGTTCCTGGTTCATGCCCACCTGGCCAACGTGGTTGGTGACGTAAATGGGACTCTCGAAGTTCGGGTAACTTCGAGAGGTCAGATATTTTGGGGCGTGTTATAATCTAGGAATGTCCAACACAAAACATCGATCGTCGACCGTCGAAGGGCCAAGACCACGTAACGAGATATCGGTAGTTCAGGAGTTTGGGTATAGTATGGTAAAAAGGAATGTTGAACGAAGATAGTCGATCGCCGATCACTTAATTGCTAAGGCCACATGGTGAGAATTCGGGAGTTCAGAAGATTTGAATGTAGTATGATAAATCATGATTCAATGAGAATTGTCGATTGTCGAAGGCTGAAAGCCCAATGACGATAGTCGATCGTCGAAATGTCAAAAATGCAATACAAAGACTGTTGCTTGTCGACAGCCAAATGTCGAAGGGCTAGGGGCATGAGGCAATATTTCGAGACTTCAGGGATTTGGAACAATGTGTGTTATGTGTATATCATCGAAGTCCCCTCCTTAACCATAGGATCTCGAAGGAGGATGTGGACCATCRATCTCCTCTGCTACTCAACAATCTGAAAATTCGACAACACTTTTGAAACTCTCGAAGTCCTGGAACTTCCGAAGTGCCGAAACAATTGCTAACGCAGGATCTTAGCTCCTGGTTTTCAGCACGAGGTCATGAGGAGGACCATGCTAGCTGGTTTAATCTCTTAGTGAGAGATGTAAAATTTGGGGGAGTAGAATGAGAGAGTTTTTCTTAAGTAGGGGACCGTAAATGAACGAGTSAAAACAAAAATTTGATGACTCGTCCCTAGAAAGGGCATTTAGGGGTTGGGTGTGTTAAAAATTGGTATCATAGCATGGCAACAACACTTGGCCTGCTTGGGCTCATGCACGAGTTGGACAGAAAATTATTATTAGAGAACTTATGGGGTAACTCCCTACCTTACCGCCCTTCTATAACAAACTTGTTTGAACCTCTACTGAAGAGAGGAAAGACACCTTCTACTATTGATAGATGTTTTGGAAGTATGCACTGTAGGTTGCTCATGTTTCCAAATAAAGAGTTGACTTTTCCTTGCAATGATATGTGTTGTTCATGAATTGGTAGATTAGTAAATAACAGAAAGTCTTTTATTAGCGCTCAAGCAGTCACTAAACAACAAAAGAACTACAACATAAAGGATGGTGACACATCAAGAGTTGGCGAAGAGCTCCCATAATAGAGAGGAAGAATCTGATGAAAGAAGTGTGATGGAAACCTTTCCAAATTTGGTCGAAATTGTAAGAAGCCTCATGACAGAATTATAGAGTTATAAGGCTGACAATGAAAGGTTGATAAAGGAGTAGAAAAAGAAGATAGAAATTAATGCAGTCTTACTGCAAAGTCTATCAGATATATAAAGGCAATTGCAGCATGGTCAAGCCTCTAGTCATGTGGACAACCAGCATACTAAGAAAACTCAGATTCCACCTAAGATATAGAAGCATGGTCCTGGAAGTGGCCACACCAAGAGGAGCACCTCAAAGAAGGCCCAACATGGAGGCAAGAGACATTCAATGGAATATTCCTCTGGTGAGGACACTCACAACTCCAAGGAATCTTCTAGTGGTAAAAATAGTTCTCATTCTCAGACAAGAGATTAAGAAGGGGGAAGAAGCAGAAGTTTGGCTACTTGGCTTAAAGAAGTACTTCAGATTCCATGACTACTCTGAAAACTTAAAGGCTCAGATCCCCATTTTCAACCTGAATGGGAAAGCTTCCATTTGGTGGGAGGACCTTAGAAATGTAAAAGCCATGAGAAGGACCTGTCATGGAAACAATTTGAGAAATACTTCAAGAAGAAGTACTTTTCAGAAAAGTACTTTGATGGGAAGACCAAGGAGTTCTATGAACTCAAGCTGGGACAACTCACCATAGATGGGTATATCAACAAATTTCTCGAGCTGATGAGGTATGTAACCTACATAAAATATGAAAAGGTAAAGATGCAACGATTTATTAGTGGCTTACCTCAGTCCTATCGGGACAGAATTGAGTTTGATGAGCCAAAGACCTTAGAAGATACCATTCGAAAAACAAGGTATTTCTATGAGCAATTCAAGAGTAAGACGGAACCCCATGAAGACTGGAAGAAGAAAAACAATTCGGGATTCAAGAAGAAGGGTTTTAAACCCTCGAAAATTAACAACCCTGGTAAGAACTCTAGGATGAGCCTTCCTTCCGGAAGTGTGTATCAACAAAATTTTCCATACCAGAGTGGAAATAAACCATTCAGATCAGCTCCAAGTAATAGTGATAACACGAAGAGAGAAACCTTGAAATGTTGGGGTTGTGGAGAGGAACATTTGCTAAGAGAATGTATGCATGGGAAATAGAATCTTGGAAGGGTCTACAACATCCAAGAGGCTACCACAGTCAATGATGTGGCTAGGAGCCTGCCACAAATTTATGCAACATTGGACAATAGACAAGCTGACCACCAAGCTTCAGTGGTGGAGATGGAAGGTACGATTGCCAACCATCTTGTTCCATTTTAATTGACCCTGGTTCTAATTTTAGTTGTGTCGCCCCTCAAACTATTGAGAAATGTAAATTGCAACAAGTCAAACATGTTAAATCCTGGCTGGTACAACTAGCCACTGGAACCAAAAGAAAAGTAACCAAGATCATACCAGCATGCCAATTTGTCATGAGTGGGTTTCCCACCCAAGAAAACCTAAACATACTTAATCTAGGATCTTATGACCTGTTGATTGGCATGGATTGGTTGGCTTCCCACAAAACCAAGTTGGATTGTTACAGTAAAAATTTGGAATGTGAAAATGAAGAAGGAAGAAGGGTAACTCTACAAGGGATTCAAAAGCATGTCTAAGTGAGACAAATATCAGCCCTCCAAGTGAAGAAGTATTGCAAAAAGGGATGTCCCTTGTATGCAATAAAAGTACTAAACTTTGTTGAGAATGACAAACCCAGCCTAGGGGCCCATCCCATATTAAGAGAATATAAAGATGTATTCCTAGAAGAGGTACCAAATCTACCTCCAAGAAGGGATATTGATTTTTCCATAGAACTTATACCCGGAGTAGTGCCAATTTCTAGAACACCCTATAGAATGAGTACACCAAAGCCAGTTGAGCTACAACTACAATTGAATGAGATGTGGGACAAAGGATACATTCGACCTAGTGTGTCTCCATGGGGAGCACCAGCCTTGTTTGTGAAAAAGAAACATGGCACACTCAGATTGTGCATAGATTATAGACAACTCAATAAGATGACCATCAAGAACAAGTATCCCTTGCTAAGGATCGATGAATTGTTTGACCAATTAAGGGGTGCTACCATCTTCTCCAAGATCGAATTGAGGTCTGGATACCATCAAGTCCAAATTAAATATGAATACATCCACAAGACAACCTTTAGGACAAGATATGGTCACTATGAATTTGTGGTGGTGCCATTTGGGCTTACCAATGCACCAGCCACTTTTATGTGCCTAATGAATAATGTATTCAGAAATTTCTTGGATAGGTTTGTGTTGGTTTTCATTGATGATATCCTAATCTATTCCAAGAATAGAGAAGCGCATGAAGAGCATCTCAATCTAGTACTCCAGGTACTAAGACAACATCAGCTCTATCCTAAGCTCAGTAAGTGTGACTTTTTCCAAAAACAATTACACTACCTAGGCCATGTTATTTCTGAGGAAGGAGTGGAAATTGACCCTGACAAGATTAAAGACATCATGGATTGGCCTACCCCAAAGGATGTATCTGATATCAGATCATTTATGGGTCTGGCAGGATACTATAGGAGATTCATAAAAGGATTCTCCAAGATTGGTTTCCCAATTACCCCCCTTCAAAGAAAAGGGGTTAAATTCATTTGGACCTTAGAATGTGAAGAAATATTTCAAGAGTTGAAATACCTTCTAAACAATGCACTTGTGTTGAAGATTGCAGACTCAGACAAAGACTTCCTTATGTGTACAAATGCCTGCAAGGAATGGCTCGGAGGAGTCCTTATGAAAGAAGGACATGTGATTTGCTACAAATCTGAAAAATTGAATGAGCATGAAGTCAATTATGTGACCCATGATATGGAATTGGTTTTCATAGTGTATGCTTTAAAAATGTGGAGGCATTACCTCTTAGTTACTTATGACAAACCATAATGGGTTGAGGCATTTGTTTGACCAACCAAAACTCAATGTGAGGCAAACTAGGTGGATGGCTCTCCTTAGTGAGTTTAATTTTGAAATCAAACATATCAAAGGAAAGGACAACATGGTGGTTGATGCCCTTAGTATAAGTATGAAAGTAGTTCATTGGCATTTGTAAGCGCCAATGAATCAGACATCAAAGAGAAGGTCAAAACTGCACAACAAACAGATGCATTTTTCAAGACCGTGACATCATACCTAAAGAAAGAGCCCACAAGGCTGAAGTATGAAGGTTATCAGATGATTAATGATGACCTGCTAACTTAAAAGGGCAGATTATACATTCCAAATTGTGACGACTTGAAGAGGTTCATAATGGATGAACTACACAAAAGTCCATATATTGGTCATCCTAGTTAACAGAAAATGATCGCAACCACTAGGAAACTATTCTATTGGCCCGAACTGAAAAAGGACATAAATGATTAGTTAGCTAAATGCCTAGAATGTTAGCAAGTCAAGGCAAAGCACTGACACCCAACAGGGTTGTTGTGGCCCCTACCAATTCCTGAATGGAAATGGGAAACCACCTCCATGGATTTCATGATAGGATTGTCGAGATCAACCAAACATAATGATGCCATCATGGTAGTGGTGGAAAAACTGAGAAAGGTTGCTCACTTCATACTTGTCAAGTAAACTTGCAAGGCAATGGATATTGCCAGCATCTCCATGAAAGAGATATTCATATTGCATGGCATGCCTAAGGAAATTATATCTGACAAAGATACAAAGTTTACTTCAAACTTTTGGAAATCGATGTTTGTTGGTTTTGAAACAAAATTACTATTTAGTACAGCCTATCACCCTCAAAATGATGGGGAGACAAAGAGGGTAAACCAATTATTAGAAGATATGTTGAGGATTCATGTAATGCATCAACCCAAGAAGTGGAAGGACTAGCTACCATTGGTAGAATTTGCTTACATTAATGGCTATCAAGAGTCATTAAACTTGAGTCCTTTTGACACCCTCTATGGAAGGTAATGCAACATTCCAATCAGTTGGAGCAACCCAGTAGACAGAGTTAAAATCGGGCCAGATATGCTAAAGGAAATGGAACAACATGTGATTCAGATTAGGCAAAATCTAAAGCTAGCCCAGGATAGACAAAAGAGATATGCAGACCTGAAAAGGACTCCTAGAGAGTTCAAAGAAAGGGATCATGTGTATCTTCGAGTTAGACCCAGGATAAGCTCCTTGAGGATGGGAGCTTGTGCCAAGTTGGCACCTCGGTATAGTGGACCCTTTGAAGTTTTGGATAGAGTGGGACCAGTAGGCTATCGGCTAGCAATCCCTCCCACAGTGAAGGCACACAATATTTTCCATGTTTCTTTAGTAAAGAAGTATGTACATGATTCTAATCATATTATTGATTGGTATGTGATTTAGGTGGAACCCGAGGGAGAATTCCTGCTAGAAACTCAATGCATAATAGACAGGAAGGAAACCCCACTCAGGAACAAAACCATTGCACAGGTCAAGGTGCAGTGAAAACACTTTGGCCCATATGAGGCCACATGGGAAATGGAGGATGCCATGAGACATGCATATCCATTTTTGTTTACTTCTGTATATACAAAGCACATCGGCAGATAGAACATTGAGGACAATGTTCCCTTAAGGGGGAGGGGATTGTAATACCGTTGTTTCCCCCGGTTTGTAAATATAATAATAACTAGCCAAGAGACTATGGCGGACTAAATATGTGTGAATGTTTGATTTGATGAACCCTTGTATAAAAGGGTCAATGTATGAATTTATGTTATTAATAGAATTTAAATATGTGTTGCACAACTACTGAAAGGGGGAAAGTTTGCCAAGATAGACCATGGATTCTATGAGAGAGATGGTGAATGGAAACCAAGTATGGTTGAGATGACCCTCACCATACCAGTACCTAATGGGTGTAACTGTTCAACAGTCCTCTGACCCAGAAATGAATTACTAGTCAAGATGGTAGTTGGAAGGCCATCCTCAAAAGTTAAAGAGGAGATGGGGCAGGGTACCCATATGTAAGGCTTCCATGCCTGACCACGAATTGGGATTCAGACCCACACAACCTTACTGAGGAAGACAAGAAATGAGGTAATTCGGGGGACAGAGATAGATCTACGAGATAGAAAAGTAGAGAAAAACACTCTCCCGAGAAGACCAGGAAACATACTCTGACTCTGGAGTTGAGAGGAAAAATTTGAGCAGTAAGATCAATCTAGCTGTAAGAATCCATGGGCAAGGTTTGACTACAAGTTGATAAACAAGTTTGACAAGTGACTGAGGAAGTACTCGTGTAGACCTCCTTGCTTGGGGTAGAGAAAACCAGTTGCCAAGTTCTTGTGGGAGGAGGAGAGTAACCTTTTCCCTGACTGTTGTGGAGCAAGGAGAAAGAATCTCTCTTAGAGCACCATGGTCTAGCTCGGGGGTGGCCAGTGGTAAATCTGTCAGGAGTGACTGTGCCTATGGTTGGGAGGAAACATGCACCCATTTCAACAGTTGCTTCACATTTTCCAGTTCTGATAAGTATTTTCATACTCTATGTAATATATTGGATGTGATGATGAAATGTTTGTGTTTGTGAACAAGTCTTTCAATATTTTCAACAGATATTAGATAGGTACTTTTACTTCTGCAAACTGCTATGTTTTCATTCTCTTTGAATTTTTCTCAGACTAGCTACTAGAGAGTCATGGGATGGGAATCCACAGGAGGGTTGGGGTAGGATTGACTGAAATGTCTAAGTCCTGCCAACCCCTTAAAGTTTACCTTAGCAGGAATGGGTGTTTCCCTTCAAATTAACCATCCATCTGATTGAGGGCTCATGCTCGTGGTCTTAACCCCTTTGCTGCAAAAAAGGGATTAGCATGTAGCCCTTAAGTTTTCCCAAGGGACCCATGTGACCAGGGCCTAGGAACCATGTGCTAGTCCAAATGGAGCTAGCTCTTTCGGCTTCAGGACTTCGGGACTTCTGAATCCACAATCCTCGAAAATTGTCGAAGGCCGAAGTCGTGAATCGACGAGGGTTGTCGATCCAGGGATTCAGCATAGATCACTCTCAGCCATTAGATCGGATGTAGGAAGGGAATCATTAAGTGCTTCGATGAAATGCTACTTCGGGAGAATAGGAATGGACTAACGCTAAAACTCCCAACGTCGGAGTCGTGGAGTTAATCCGGACCGTTGAAACTGGAGGGACACGTGTCCACAGATCCACGGTTATCCGAGAGTCCAGATATTCGGCAATTTAAGAGACGTGTGAGTTTTCCCCAAAGCTCTACAATCTGGAGTAAATCATGGCCATAGACGTTAGGGACATGTGGCGATAGATCCAACATGGCCCGAAGGGAAAGCCGAGAGACACACACAGAACTCCCAAATTTTGAACTGCCGAAGTAAATCTCAACCGTTGGTTGAAGAGGACACGTGGTGCAACATCTGAGAGTCTAGATACTTAGCTCTTTGGGGGATTTGCGTCAAGAGTATTTGGTAAGCACTGAATACTGGAACCGCGAAGTAATGAGAATCGTAGATCTATGGATCTACGTGGAATATTACGGACCATTAGATTGAAGGACCAAGCAGTTATCAGTCTATGATGACATGGCTTAATGATGTCATTCGATGTGATGTGGACCCGTATTATGCGTGCCACATGTCACCCAGTTTTGGACGATTCACATACCCATTGTGCTTGTTAGAGCATGACATGTGTCAACCCATATCGAGGACACGTATCACCCCTTGACCCTTGTCGCATGTCAGTTCTTGGTTCATGCCCACCTGGCCAACATGGTTGGTGACGTAAACAGGACTCCAGGATTTCAGGTAACTTCGAGAGTTCAGGGATTTTGGGGCGTGTTATAATCTAGGATCTTCCAACACAAAACGTCGAACGTCGACCACCGAAGGGCCAAAACCACATGGCAATATATCGGTAGTTCGGGAGTTTGGGTATAGTATGGTAAAAAGGAATGCTCAAAGGAGATAGTCGATCATCGATCGCCAAATGGCTAAGGCCATGTGGTGAGATATTGAGAGTTTGGAAGATTCGAATGTAGTATGATAATGAATGATTCAACAAGAATCATCAATCGACGAAGGTCAAAAGCCCAATGACGATAGTCGATCATCGAAACACCGAAAATGTAATACAAAGACCGTCGCTTGCCGATGACTGAACACTGAAGGGCTAGGGGCACGTGGTGATATTTCAGGACTTTGGGGATTTGGAACAAGGTGTGTTACACGTAGATCATCGAAGCCCCCTCCTTAACCGTAGGATCTCGGCAAAGGAAGTGGACCATCGATCTCCTCCGTTGTTCGGCGATCTAAGAATTCGACAACACTTTTGGAACTCCCGAAGTCCGAGAACTTCCAAAGTGTCGAAACCATTGCTAATACAGGCTCTTAGCTCCCAGTTTTCAGCCCAAGGTCACAAGGAGGACCCCACTAGCTGGTTTAATCACTTAGTGAGAGATGTAAACTTCGAGGCAACAGAATGAGATGGTTTTTCTTAATCAGGGGATCGGAAATGAACCAGGGGAAAATGAAAATTTGATGCTCCATCCATAGAAAGGGTATTTAGGGGTTGGGTGTGTTACAACTTTCAACCCTTTCATTTCTCCCAACTAATGAACCTGCCTTAGAAGATTTCTAATTGTTTCCCTACACATGTGAAGTGACTAAATGTGATGACTTTGACTCAGTCACTATTACTTTCTCCTTCTCTGGACTATCCTCAAGCTCAATGATCTTTTCCTTGGCATGATGGGCATGTGAGGCTTAGGATATAGGTTGTTGATGCAAGGGACAAGAAGTATGTCAGGCATGAAAAGGAGTGTGTTGAGGGTGATCAATATTTGGCCAACCATTTGACTGTCTAGAAGGAGGATGTACAACATTTTTCCAGCCATCATGTTCTTGTCTAACTAAAGGAGCGGAAACATGGTTTGGGACTGGAATATCGATACTTGGACGAGGGTACACAGGCATAAGTGGAGGTCTATAGGTTTGTTGTCCATCCAAATTGAGGAAAATTGTCTACAGCAATTGATTGAATTCTTTTGAATCTGCATCAAAATGTATAGAAAATTGGAGCCTCTCATTACCCCTTTGTCAAGGACCTAGTCCTCCACCTCTATTTTTTCCTCTTCTGCCATGATTGCCCCCGCTGAAAAATCTCATTCTAACACACATTCACAAACATCAGAACCAAAGCATCATTAATCCATCATCTAAACATTTTGAAAAATAATAATTTAGACCTGGTTCCATACACCACAATAAATATGCAAGTAATCATTATGAATTTCATGTCCTAGAGCTAATAATCACTTAGAACAGGGACTTAGAAGGGTTCTCGGGATTCCATTATTGGGGTTATAATGAGCGAAAAATGGTAAGTATGATAAGGGAAATGCAATATGGATTGTTCATTTACCATAAATAGCTCTACCAAATCATTACACTCACATGAACATCTTTGGGTATAGAACAGAACAAACATCAAACCATTTGAACACCCCTTCAAACTCAAATAATTATGCTATGAGACACTTCATACAACAATCAAGCATGGGAATGAAACGGGTACTTAGGATAGTGAAAAGGGATTGTAACGAAAGAAAAATGTTAAGTATGACGAGGGGGAAATGGACATGCTTTCATTACAATTGTCTCCATCATTGTTCATATTTTATGACCCCAACAAGCATAATTATAATTACTATAAAACCATGTTCAATCCATAAAGTTGGCCTCATTTGATTACCCTTTCATCAAATTATTCATTCAAAAAAATGTCTGACAATAGTTCGATTATTTCCCGAATTCATTCACAAAATACTCACGGTCGCATTTATGGTGTTATCTATTATTTGCAATGATCAAAATCCATGTATTTACCCATTTCCACCTTTAATTAGATCACAGTGTATTATTTACCAACGTTGAATGTAAAAATCCATGTAAGCAACGCCCAATATATCAACAAAGGCATCGAAACATCAAACAAACAAGCTCATGTATATTAAAATCTATTTGTCACTCATCAAATCTCATTCAAGTGCACATAGGTTCCATTATATACATAGAGATCTCCAACACTAATATCGAAATAAGCATGTGTTTCACAAAGGTATGAAAGATATACGCCAAGCATCAAATGCAACAAACAATAACATACAACACTATTTTGTTGTGACTATAATCGAATCAAGGGTAGGCAAACCAATTTTCTTTTCCACCAAATATCATTGCAACGAAGGGTGAGTCGATTTGAAATTCCATTGTCAAACCCCATTTTAAAATTTCGATCGTGGCAGAGAGATCATGAAGTGATAGGATTCAACCATTGTTCATTTAAAACATAATACTTATCATTTGAGGTCGAATGGATCCTCCCAAATTGTTTCAACTTCTGGTGTGACCCTTTGCATAATACGTAGAGAAACGTTGTCCCATTTTTAACTGCTTCTTATACATCACATACAACTCGCATGATGGAAACCAAGTCGACAAGGGTTGCGACTAATAATGAAACAAACCAACAATAAAACCCAAGTATGACAACGATTTTAACCATGTCAACTCATGACTCAGACGCGGTTAGGTTTGCGATTAAAACCCATGAAACTGTTGAAATAATGTAACTGCGAAGAGCATTCTTATTATTGTTGTTATTTTATTATTAGGATTAATCCCCATTGTGGATTAATCATGTCAGTAATTGTATAAGGACCAAATCCCCTTTTGCGGATTGGTCATTGGACAATTATAAAGGGCAAAATAAGAAGTCGGCCCCAGCGGTTATTATGGAAGACCCAGAATTAATTAAAGGTGGGTTTACCCACCCAAAGTGAGAGGTCGGCCCTGCCAGTTGTGACCTTTCACATGTGCCAGTCTTGTATAAATAAGAGGCTAGCGCCTCACTATAACACACAACTCACTTGCTCATTCTCTTATGAGGCAAGCTGCAATTACCAGTTGGAGAGAGGGAGAAGAGTGGCGCATCTCTTGGAGAGGACTATCTGTATTGGTTTGAGTTATCTCTTGAACATTGTATAAGCTATTTATG
>SNQJ01S0002529.1:71734-102123 GCA_010110895.2 Picea sitchensis | reverse complement strand
AGAAACAACCTTTTAATTTCAATAAGGGTAAGCATAAGGTCGTAAGACACTACCATCCATGGAAAAAATTATGTAGAGTGTGCATGCAACTAATAGCACATGATACTAAATACCCAAATCCCATAAACACCAGCACTTTCAAATATTTTATAGATAGTCGCAAACCAACCAATCGACATGGTAAATGTGCAATCAACGACCACAAAAAATATCAATCAAAACTATCAAACAAACCATTGGAGCTTCCATGCGTGGGAATTTCTAAAACCAGGAGCAAGATAATTTTTTTTATTTTCTAGAAATCAAAGCAAGAAAGCATTGAATGTGAGAACAACAAGTAGTCACAGAGCTAGACATAAATTATTTAGCAAAACCCACATTAGATGTTAGGGAAATGAAACCCCAATACCTGTTGTTGTGCAGGTTAAATGGCGCCTTTGAGCAGTTGCAGTAGTTATCAGAGCTCAACGTTCCTCCAAACCACTATCTAATGAACTGAATGCCAAAACTCAAGGTTGCTCGAGTGATGACCAACATTAATCACCACTAAACCCAAGGTGGGATACGCCAAAACCTCAAGCAACCAACGGGTGCCAAGTATGCACCAACTCACAAGAAACCACATGCCACCAACGTAGCCACATACCACATACGACTATTGACAATATCCAATATCCATCATATGATCAATTCATAAGTAAAGTTCCCACGTGCATCGAACCTATTTCAAGCGTTATCAATAAATCGAGGTCATGGACAATGAGTTTGTAATGTTTGTATGAAATATGCGTTGGAGCGGGATATATAATATGTGTTGTAAATGACATCCCATATGTGTTAAGACTTTCAAGTTTTTACCATATGTAAACCTTCGAACCACCACCTTTATCAATAGTGGAGATTGTTATCACATGGAACATATTCTTGCTACTTGTGTAATATGCATTGGATCATATACATAGTCAATAAAATATATAAGTGACGTGCTAAGCATATATGTATATAAAACACCTTTTATATAACAAGCCACAAAGATAAATTCATCAAGTAAATCATTTCAAGACATTTACCAACATTAAACCTTTTTTACCATTTGAAGCCCTTAATCATCAACAACAGCCATAACTTAAACTATTTTGATGATGATTTTATCCAACACTAATGTCTTTAAATCTTTTAAAATCAATGCCCAAAGAATAATTTTTTAATCATCATTTGAAACCATTACTGTTATCATTCATTTTCGTTGAGAACTAAAACCAAGCTCATGCCAAATAATCAATATGCAAATCATCCATAAGCATCCAAGACAGCCATCGGTGAATACAAAACTAAGCGACTTCTTCTTCAAGGGACTATTTTAAGTTACCTTCTTAGCGACATTATAGGGGGTCCCACTTATAGGTTATGTGTGTCTATGTGTGTGTGTGTGTGTTTATTTTTTGCAAAAAATATATGTGTCGTGCAATTCTTTGCAGGCGGGTGACTTCATGACGATTTTAAGAGTCAACATGCCCTCCCATACTTAAACTTGGTAACTCACATGGGTTCCTAGGTTGGTGTGATGCTTGAAAGGGATACTCAGGTGAATTATCTTGCATGGATTATATCATAAGTTGCAACTTACTTTGAATGTTTCTTAAGGACTAATGTTTCTTATGAACTTTGGATAACTATGTTTTATAGTTTGGTTTGTTTTGGATGGCCCTGACATGGTTCTTTGAGGGACGTCCTCGGCTTGTACTCAAGACATTGTGCCTTTATTGTGGGACCTCGGCACATGTGATGGAGAGCAGTGGGTCATCTAGTGACTCACCACACTCAGACATTGGCTCTCACATACTTAGAACCTTGAACGATGGATAGATGGGCTTGGTAGGATTAGATTCATTCGTGATGGCACACATATGGATTGGAAGTACCACATGTTGGGCATAGTACCCTGAGACTTATTTTGAACCAGGATCAGGAACATTGCAACAACAGACGGTCAGAGACAGTGCAGAGATGAGATACAACTCCCCAGGGCTTGGACGCAACATCTGGATCCTGGAGGTTGGCCTTATTATGGTGATGATATCACCTTCTAGCGTGTGACGCAACTAGGGTTTGATGCACACATGGGGTATTTATGACACATAGCATGATATTTGGTGAGGAGAGACATCACTTGCTCCCACACTGCTCTAGATTGATGCCACATGGCCTTTGGAGGCCTCCTGATTTCCCTAGAGTGTCTCACACGTGTTTGCTATTTTGATTTTATTTTGAATTTATTGCACTTGTAAAGGCTATATGAGGGGTCGGCCCCACTTAAAACAATGTTATATTATGTTATGTGGACAAAAGTGAGATGTTAGGCCTCATATAAGAAGTCAAGTCTCACTTTCATTTTTGGATTATCGGTCTCTCACCTTTCTGAGACACACTTCTGGATTTTTCACCCTTATTGGGGTAACTAGCTCTTCTCTCTCTTGAGCTATGATTGGAAAGGTCTCTTGTGGATGGATTTGCTAATTTTGGATGGATATTTCTACAATTAGGATTACATTATCTTGGTTTCTTGGATGAAGTAAGTACATTTCTACAATTATTTGTTATGTTATTCATGTTTATAGTGAAATTGTTATTTGTTGCAAGGAATATTGTTTATTGAAACCTTAAGAGAGGAACATAAGTGTTTCTTCCTCTCACAAGATCATATTTGTCTAGAATTGGTTGATTGTCTTTGCTAGGGTTAGAACCCTAAATCCCTAAAGTGATAGCACTTTAGGATTGTATCCCAAGACATTTGATCTTTGACCTAGTTGAAGCTACAAGAAGGAAGAAATGGATTCTAGGGCCCAAATGTGCTTGCACGCTAGAATTTGTTCTCCTCAATATCTAAGACCTAAGACCAAAATGTGCTTGCATGTTGGGGTTTAGATCCTACCCCTTGGTTTCAAATAGGCCAACCTTCAAGCTTAGTTGCATTGAAAGAATCCATATCGTAGAAAGGCACTAATCTAAGAAGCAAATCTCTTGGTGAATTGATTGACAAACACTCTCTCTCAAAACTCTTAAGCAACCTACTAATTGATCCAGAATGGATCCCGGAGCCAAGATAGGGCTCAGAAAGGCCTAAAAATCAAAGTTCTTAGAATCTCTTCAAAACGGATGTGTGCATAGGCCTCGACGTTATGAACCCAACGCAACTTGAATGGGCTAAAACAGATGTCGTATGCTCAAGATATCGCGGTCTGTTCATTTCTCCAAATAGGCAAAAAAAAATTGATTGTACAGTCCGTACAGTGCCACATGACAGCTGACTGTAAAGGTCGTACGATTGTACAACTGATGTGGTAGGGTAAAGTGGATGCTGAAGTGGACAAGTACGGGTGGACCGATCAGAGTGTGACACGAGTCACCACTGAAAGGGTGACACATGGCACGTCCGTACGACTGACGTGGCAGGTCTGTACAATCGTACCACCTAAAGGACACATGGCACGTCTGCACGACCGACGCGGGCGTGTCTCCAGACAATCGCATAACACGTGGCAGATGATTGACCACATGTTGATGTGGCAAGTATAGTTGGCATGGGCCAACATGGTAGGTTGTTGACTGGGCATGACGGTGGACAAGTGGATTGAGACGAACAAAGTTCGCTTCACACAAGAATCATTCAAAATAATTTGGAATATAACATAATAATCCATGTAGGAATAATGTATAAAATATGAATAGATAAGATGTTATACAATTGAGAATGAGGGCTCTTTTATATACCCACTAGGGTGCTCTTAACCAATAGTCATGTCCCTTGAGACATGTCCTTCACTATTAATAATTATTATTTATTGAATTAATTATTATGTTATGAATATCTATTTATATATGTATATTTATGTTCATAACATTGTCTCTCCCCTTTAAAAATGTTTTTTCCTCAATGCATGCTTTATGGAAGACTTATCTCTTGCTCTAGCTTGTAATTATTGTCCCATGCTTCTTCATTATTGAGTTAGTAATCGTTGAGGACTGTGAGATCTATAGGGATCTTTCTACACAGAGTGAACTCACGAATTGTAAAAGAGAGTCTTCCATCCCATTCTCGATATTCTCAGATTGTTTTATAGGGTTCTTGGAAAGAACTTTATACATTTCTACTCCCCTGATAGCTTCCATTTTGACCCACACTTGTAGTGGAAGTAATATTCTTGACATAGTGGTTATTTGTTTCTATCGATACATTGATTGGTTGAAGTATCGACTTTGTGATTAGGATGTCGATAAAGAATCCTTGCAACTTGATCTTTACTTCATATAATTTGTATCTTTTTCTTGATTAACTTTGAATTGAATTTGTTTCATATCTCGATTGTTTGTCCCTCGACATTTGAAAACTTCTTTTCATCAGCTGGATTTGCCTCCTTGAGTTGTAAGGTTGATTGGGTCTCATTATCATTTCCTTATCACTAATGATGTTTTGTGATCTAGCTTTTCATGTAAAGTCTTCTTATCATGCTTCAACTTTAATTTGTGTTAGTAAATTTTGATTATGAACCCTTAGGCGTGAATTTTCTTCTTCATCTTCTCATTTGCTAATCCTTTATTTTTTATTCTAAATTCTCCTTTCTTTCATCCTTTAAGATTTCAATTTGTTCTAGTAAATTATGATTAAGGTTCCTCAGGCATGAGCTTTCTTCCTCTTCTTCGGCTAATTTCTTTGAGACCTTGATTTTCTTGTTTGAACTTTTGAAAACATTGCTTCTTCTCCTTGGACTTCATGATATTTGCAAGTAGTTTCTTATTATTATTTCTTAGGTAGGAAATCTCTATCTTTTTCAATGATGATCTTGTCACATTCTTCTTGTCGATATTGCAATTTTGTATTGACTTCTGGTTATCTTCAAGGATCACTTATGATATGTCCTTCGGGTCTTCTGATGATGGAGCTTCTAAAATCGACTTCATCGTAACGTCCTGTATCATGATTTCTTTATAAGAAAATGTCAAAAATCTCCCTAGGTTAAGAACAAAAGTACCCAATATATCTACCCAAGTTGGCCCTAGAATTATATCAACAATGTCTTGATACATTGATACCACATTGAATTGACCTATGAATTTGTAATCACCAATAAATAGTTGTGGTTCTTAATTTCATATTTCTCATCAGAAAGATATGTGTCATTTTCAATTATATTTGTTCTTAAAACCATTAATTGGTTTTAGGCGGTCAACGCACGTGATTTTCCTAGCGGTCAAGCAAATAACGATGTTGATATTCTTTCCTTGAAGAATCCCATTAACTTTTAATAAGTGATCCGCATATTTTTTATAAGTAGGGGAAAATCTTCCTCCTTCCATTTTTAATTGTCCTTTTATAACTTAAATTAAACTTTTGGATTATTTTTAATTTTATTAATACCTTTTTAACTTTACCAAATAATATTCCCCCTTTTATTTTTAACTTTATGATTTTTTTCAATCACCCCTTTAATAACTCTTTGATCCCACTTATAATAATAAGCTTTGATCTTGACAAAATATTTATAATATTTTCTTTTAATTTCCTTTATTTTTTCCCTTTAATAAATATATCTCATATATATATATATATATAACTCTTTTCACCTCCTCAATATAAGTTTCTTATTTCCTTTAAAAACACCCTTTAAAAATTTTCTAATCACCTCCTAAAACAAAAACAAAAACTTTCACCTTTTAGCTTTATATTATTATTTCCTTTAATAATCCATTTGAATTTATATATTATTATTTCTTTACTAATCATCAATGTGTATATATGTATATATACACCTGATAACCTTTTGCTTAAGAATACTTCACTTATTCCCTTCTAAAACACCCTTATAAAATTCCCTTCAATTACTTTCTTGAAAACAAAAAAAAAAAAAAAATCCCTTCACACTTCATCTCTCTAGCTTCAATTTTTTATTATTTCCTTTAATAATCCATTTGAATGTGTATTATTATTTCCTTTAATAACCACTTTGAATATATATATATATATATATATATATATATATATATATATATATATATATAACCTTTTGGATAACATTTTGCTTAATAATACTTCACGTATTCTCTTCAATTTTTTCCAAAAATTATCTCGAATTTATTATATCAAATAAATTCATTTATAATAGAGGGACTGTATTCCGATTTGTTCAAAAATGCCCTCGCATTGTTGGCCCAAACAGACAATTACAACAATAATAGAGTTAGCTTTCCATGCATAGACTGAGGGAAAACATAACTAGAGGTGAAGACTCACTTGAAGTATTAAAATATTGAAATATATGAAGCCTTCTCAAAATTTTTATAATCTCTTTTAATAATGTCTATATATGTTACATTTTGACTTTTTTTAATATAAAAAACAAAACACCATTTGGCTTTATTAAAAATGTACACATTTCCAAACATTTCCTATTTTTTAAATTATTCTTTAATTTTGTCTATATATTTTAAGGAACTTCAAATATATATATTTTTCTAAATTATGTTTAAAAATGCTCTATATACCTTATATAAAGTTATAAACTAGTTATTAGTTAAATCTTTAATCACCTTTAATTCCTTCAAATATATATATTTTTCATGTTTTAAAATAAAGTTTATATACCTTATATAAAGTTATAAACTAGTTATTAGTTAAATCTTTAATCACCTTTATACTCATCTTAGATAATTAAAAGATGTGACTGTTTGAAGAGTGGTGGCTTAAGGATAAGAGTATGAACTAAAAAAAAATTAGGATGGTTGGCTGTAATTGGTCTACGGAATTGGTATGGATCGAATCGTATTGTGTACAAATAAGGGAGAATGATCATACAAAGGGAATTCCAATGAATTGATTGCTGAAATCAATTAGTGGTTGCACAGACAGATTAACTGTGATATGATTGTATGGACTGTTCTTAAATTTGTGAAATTTATGATTGAATTCAATTTTGTACGTACAGATTTACAATTGATTATCAATTGAGTATTGTACAGCTGTAATTTTCATTGTAATTTTCTTATCTATGTGTTTGCAGAACTGTGATTTCGTATGGAATGTGTTACGTTTTTATTTTTATTATTATTTTTTTTCCTTGATTCTCTACACAATTTGTAGCAGAATGATTTTTATTTTTATTTTTTTTTCTTCAATAGAAGATCTAGACTTCAAAAATTACGATGGAGTCATTTTCTTCAGTAGAATTTTGACAGATCAATCTAGTTCTTTTTTCTTTGACTCTTATTACAACAGAATAATAATTTTTTTTTTAAAGTGGCAGCGGAATATCTTTTCTACATAAACTTTTAAATGGAAAAAAGCCAGTGTGGTCAATGACCCGAAAAAAATCAGAGAAACTCTTAATGATGTATGGTTGGCCAAAAGTTAGTTCAGACAAGGTCTGATAAAGAGACTGGCCAAAGGCCGGGATCAGAAAAACGAAGCTCTGATACCAAATGAGACGAACAAAGTTCGTTCACACAAGAATGATCCAAAATACTTGGAATATAACATAATAATCCATGTAGGAATAATGTATAAAATATGAATAGATAAGATGTTATACAATTGAGAATGAGGGCTCGTTTATATACCCACGCAGGGGTGCCCTTAACCAATAGTCATGTCCTTTGAGACATGTCCTTTCATTATTAATAATAATTATTTATTAATTAATTATTATGTTATTAATATCTATTTATACATATATTTATGTTCATAACATGGACAAATCAGCGATTGACACGTGGCAGATTGTTGACAAGTGGTAAGGTGCCACGTGGCACCCATCTATTGGTCATTGGTTATATAAAAAAAATTTATGGGTCCATGGGGGTCGAACCCATGACCTCTATGGGCACCAAGACTTCATGTAGGTCGGGCTACTAGCCCGCCTACTTGGTGGTTCTTAACACCATATGGCGCCACCGCTATTTAAAGTTGATGCTATGTATTGTTGGCAGAGGTAAAGGTTGGGGCTAGGCCCCAGCCCCCGGTCGCAACACTCGCATATGCCCACACTTCTAACTCTTGGTGCATATGGATAAGATTCTAACACCCGATGGATATAGCATGTCGCATTGTTCCATGAGTCCACTCCATACGACCGGATGATTAGCGTGGCACGGAGGTTACGGGGTTAGCCCCGGTCGGTCGGGCTAGCCCGCCGACCATGGGCATAACCAACGGCTGGAAATCAGGGGGACTATCCAAGTATAGAGTGCGTGGAAGGTAAGGATCATGGCATATGGCATAGCAAATGACCAGGGGTCGGTAGTTAAGGAGCTAGTGCTTGGCACTAGGCCACATGGGAAGCGTGCATGCGACCAAGGCCCAGATTTCAGGGGCTATGCCTAATTTATTCCCAAAAGTGGGTTTTTATACTATGTAATGTGATTTTTATTGATTTATGGCCTGATATTGGGAGATTTTGGCCATTTTTGGGAGATCTTGGGCCCTTTTTTAGGCCAGATCTTGGGGAGAAGTTGGGAGGTGATTACCAACTTTAGGCCGATATAAACCAGAGGCTCTTGAAGCCATGGAGAGAGGTTTTCAGAGCAGAGAAATGATGAACAAATGTAGAGGCAAAGCCATTTTTATGTAGGGAAGCTATTGAGGAGCGCACCTTTGCGGGCCATTTCTAGGAGCTTCATTCATCTGATTTGGGTGCCGTCAGTTTCGATGGGTTCTTGAGATCTTGTAGAACACGACCAGCGCATTTTTGTAATCCATTGGCACTTTCATGATGTACATTTAAAGCTTTGAACAGAAATAAGAAAGCCTCACCCACTGAGACAAAGGCCCGAAGACGTAGGCGAGATTGCCGAACTCCGTTATCACTTTGGTGTCTTATGGTTTATTGTTCTTCTTGCTTATGTTCAGATTTTTATAAGCTTATATGACTGTCATAATTCCTCTTTCATTCTTCCTCTTTAATTTAGTTCCTAAATGGTAATTTAACTCATGCTTAATAACTCAACCATTGTCGTTTAAAAGATCTTTTCGGATCAAGTGGTAGCAGAGCTAGTTGATGGTTGGATTTTGAGTTTGCATGTTTACCAGGGAAAAGCTCATCTCAGTTGAGAAAATGACATCTCAAGAGGGACTTTCTCAAGATGAGAAGGATATGCAAAAAACTCTCGTTGCCATGTTCAAGATGGTGAAAGTGTTGTATGAAGACTACTTGGAACGAAAGAGTTCGGTTCAAGTGAAAACTTCAAAGAACAACAAAAGCGAAGAAGAATTGAAGGAATTGCCTTCTATACCGAATTCACAAATCAACTCTGAGGTATGCAGTGGAAGTCATTCATCAATTTCTCCTTGTTCCCATCAAGATGGTTTTAGTGCATTTGAAAAACATACAAGAGGTATAGGTTTGAAACTACTAACCAAGATGGGGTATGAAGGAAAGGGCCTTGGAAATAAGGGCCAAGGTATCGTTAATCCCATAGATGTTGTGGAAAGGCCTCGTTATTTAGGATTGGTATATGGCGAAGTGGAGATTGGAGCGTTCTCCAAAACATTGGAAGCAACTAATGCTTCAAATGGCCAGCCTAAGTCATTGTGGGAACACTTCACGAAAGGTGATGGTGTATCACTCCTTGATGGAGATAGTGAATGCAATTCATCTCCAAAGCAAAGTGAAGATCAACAAGGAAGGTATAATGATCATGATTTTTCCAATTCTCTTTTTTATTATAAAAAACATAAGAATGTAATCTAAAACTTGTGGAATACGTATCCTTGTACTTTTTCCATTCACCAAAGCATTGTATTGCCAAGTGTTGGAAGAGACAATCTTTGTACAGGAAACTTATGTCGACCATGAAGGAAACACGACATAAAGACTCAACTCCACAATGGAATAAAGAGAAGGGAAAACAAGTCGGGATGCCAAAAACTCACTGCACTTATTGCAACAGGGGTGGACATCGAAAGACTAATTGTTGGAAGCTTAATCTGGAGCTTCGTCCAAAGAAGGACAAAATGATTGCACATGTACTCACGAAGGAAGAGGCATTACCAACGAAGCAAGAGGAACACCATGAAGGAAAGAAAACAATCACTTGGTTATGCCAGAAGTGGATGTCACATCTTCATTGTATTTTACTTCCATTAATGTAATCACACATGTTGAAATGATGACTTGTTATAACATCATTTTTGTAATGCATAGTGTGTTGTTTTTATCCTTATGAGTATGTAATCAATAAGGTCCATTTTGTAACCTTTTGGAGGACCAAAAGGCCTTTAGTGGGGAGGTATGATCTAGAATGGATCCTAGAGCCAAGATAGGGCTCATAAAGGCCTAAAAATAAAAGTACTCAGAATCTCTTCAAAACGGATGTGTGTGTAGGCCTTGACATTATGAACCCAACGCAACTTGAACGGACTCAAACGGATGTCATAGGGTCAAGATATTGCGATCTGTTCATTTTGCCAAACAGGCAAAAAAATGTTGACTGTATAGTCCGTACAGTGCCACGTGGCAGCTGACTGTATATGAAGTACAACCGTATAGCTAATGTGGTAGGGTATATTGGATGTTGATGTGGACAGGTACGGGTGGGCAATCAGAGTGTGACACATGTCACCAATGAAAGTGTGACACGTGGCACGTCTGTATGGCTGATGTGGCAGGTCCGTACAATCGTACGACATGTGGCAGATGACTGGACTATAGGCTAACATGGTAGGTACAGTTGGCATGGGCCGAGGTGGCAGGTTGCTGACTGGGCATGATGGCAGATAAGTGGACAAATCGATGATTGACACGTGGCATATTGTTGACAAGTGGTAAGGTGCCACGTGCCCCAGTCATGGGCTGCCACATGGCACCCATATACTGTTCATTGGTTATATAAAAAAAGTTTATGGGTCTATGGGGGTCGAACCCATCACCTCTATGGGCGCCAAGACTTCGCGTAGGTCGGGCTACCAGCCTGCCTACCTGATGGTTCTTAACACCATATGGCGCCACCGTTATTTAAAGTTGATGCTATGTATTGTTGGCGGAGGTAAGGGTTGGGGCTAGGCCCCAGCCCCCGGTCACAACACTTGCATATGCCCACACTTCTAAATCTTGGTGCGGATGGATAAGAGTCTAGCCCTCGACAGATATAGCCCGTCGCGTTGTTCCATGAGTCCACTCCATACGACCGGATGATTATTGTGGCATGGCGGTTATGGGGTTAGCCCCATTCGGTCGGGCTAGCCCATCGACTAGGGGCGTAACCAATGGCTAGAAATCAGGGGGCCTATCCAAGTATAGAGTGTGTGGAAGGTAAGGATCATGGTATATGGCATAGCAAATGACCAGGGGTCGGCAGTTAAGGAGATAACGCTTGGTGCTAGGCCACATGGGTAGCGCACATACGACCAGGGCCCAGATTTTGGGGGGTTGTGCCTAATTTATTCCCAAAAGTGGGTTTTTATACTATGTAATGTGATTTTTATTGATTTATGGCTTGATATTGGGATATTTTGGCCATTTTTGGGAGATCTTGGGTCGTTTTTTAGGCCAGATCTTGGGGAGAAGTTGGGAGGTGATTACCAACTTCAAGACTATATAAACAAGAGGCTCTTGAATCCATGGAGAGAGGTTTTCAGAGCAAAGAAATGCTAAGCAAATGTAGAGGCAAAGCCATTTTTATGCAAGGAAGTTATTAAGGAGCGCACCTTTGCGGGCCATTTCTGGGAGCTTCGTTCATCCGAGTTGGGTGCCATCAGTTTTGATGGGTTCTTGAGATCTTGTAGAACATGACCAACTCATTGTTGTAATCTATTGGCACTTTCATGATGTACATTTAAAACTTCGAACAGAAATAAGAAAGCCTCACCCACTGAGACAAAGGCCCTGAGACGTAGGCAAGATTGTCGAACTCCGTTATCACTTTGGTGTCTTATGGTTTGTTGTTCTTATTGCTTATGTTCAAATCTGTATAGGCTTATATGGCTGTCATAATTCCCCTTTCATTCTTCCTCTTTCATTCAGTTCCTAAATGGTAATTTAACTCATGCTTAATAACTCAACCATTGTCGTTTAAAAGATCTTTTTGGATCACTAATTGTTCTAACACTAACATTGGCAAACTCACTAAATTACTTGTTGTTGTTATAAAAGGTTTGATGCACTCATCTAAATCACATTAATTTGTTGCATACACTAATCTAAAGGTGGCTTAACTCACTCACAAATAACATCTAACAATTGGATAATATTCTATTGGATGTATGCTTAATTTCCATGGTCAAATGTAGTATTTCTAAGCATTTATTATTGTTGTTGTTACAAATTACTTATTGTTGTTATAAGACTGGTTTAATGTTGCAATTTGCAACAACCATAACAATCTAACTTGTCTAGTGTCTAAAAGAGGTATTTATTGCATACTTTGTTCTTGGAAATTGTTATATATATGCTATAAAGTGTTCTTGTTCTAGGAAGGTACCAATTCATCTTCAAAACTCTTATTTTCCTTGACCTGGACCAACCATTGAGTAATCAAGATAGGGGGTGGTAGGCTTGGCTAATAAACTTGTTATTTGATCCCTTAAGGTCACCAAGGAAGCCTCCCTTGTGGTGGACCTCTTCCATCTCTAAAATGAGGTAAGTCCCTACTTAGGTGACAATGGTAGGTTCTTCCATAGTTACGCAAGATTTGGGATTTTGTGGAGGGACTTGCACAAGTACAATTCATGTGATAACACAACCCACATAACTTCCTTGCAGTGTGGAAATCCTAAATAACTTTCCATCTCATCCCTCATCTTTTCCACGATCTATTGGGATGTCATTATTCAAGAAGATTTCCTAATATCTTCTTCCGATTTGGCCTACATGCGGTAACTAGACCTTATGTGCGTAGTACAAAACTTAGTTGGCGTGACGTGCACATCTTATTCCTTCCATTGCATAGTTGTTGATATGTGCGCGCAAAGTTGATATGTGCAAACATAGATTATATGTGTGCATGCACAAATAACCCCAAACCTTGGGTGCCAACAAGCCCCCAACACTATTAATTGGCTCGTCCTCGAGCCAATGGCATTTTTCATAAGTAAGTTTATGGCTTGAATTGATATTTGACTGAAATAGACTGACTAGTATATCCACACAAGAATTCAGTAAGAGCAAATCATTGAACTTGGCTATGGTAACAATCATGCTTGAGTATGACCAACATCAAATCTCGATGCATCACATAACTCAGATCCAATCCAACACATTAATTTTGTAATTCGTGCACACCTCCTATTGGAGACCCCATATAACTTATTTTGCCATATCTCCATAGCATCCTCTGAATCTGTGTCATATGATCACACACTTCTCTAGCTCAACTCACCATCTATTGTGGGATTGATGTAATCCTCTTTGTGCCAAGTAATCTAATAGATGTTCTCAATAATGGAGCTTTGTGCATCCTCATTCATAGGCTCAGTGTACATGTCTCCTTCATTTGGATCAAATGACACATTCACGTGCAATGTATCTATCTAAAAGGACATGTGCCTCTTCTTTAAATTCAAAACTACATTATTGTCAAATTCCCTGTCAATACCAAGTAGCGTGGGACCAAGTAGCATGGGGTATGGATTTGAGTCATCCATGATCTCAATCACCTCAAAGTTTACCTTAGTATTTACCCCTTCAATTTCACTTCAATTCGTTCCAGTTGGCCAACAAGATAGATTCTATATTGATTGGCTAGCTTGAGTTGAATGGGGGACCATACCAAGTTTGGCTTGCCCATCAATTCCCATGATTTCTTCGACAAGATGTTCACATTGGATCCCAGATCCAACATGACACCATCCATCTAACAACTTTTGAGTTCAATCGTCCTCTTGAAATCTCTTTTTGTGAGCTTTTCTTTTCTCACCTCACACATATGCCTTTTTGGTAATGGGGTGGATATAACTGCAGTTGTTTCTTCTTCCCCCATACATATTCTTAACACATGTGTTAATTTCCTTGCAACATCAGGATCACTTAACATTTTCAAACAACAACACAAAAAGTTACTTACTTGATATTTTGCTTGCTCCATATGACCAGCGTTGTGTTGTGTTTCTTCTCACGTCGTGCGTCGTATCTCTTCACGAATGCACTCCTCTATTGTCTTTTGTTCGGCCCATAACACCTCTTCCTTCCTCTAGGCTTCTTCCAATGACCTCTATGTCATGTGTTGTATATCTTTGTGCAATTTCCTCCAATGATTTATGTGTTGTGTGATGTAATTCTTCACGGGCTTGGGCCTCCTCTAAGGATATTTGAGTTGCACGTTGTACCTCCTTGCACACTCGGTCTTCCTCTAATAACCTTTGTGTTACATGTTCTAGTTCTTCACGTACTCTCTCTTTCTCTAATGCCCTATGTGCATTGCGTAGAAATTTCTTCAGTTGCATAACGTCAGTCTTAGGAGGGGCTTGTGTTGCTTTTTTTTATCTTCCCTTATGCTTTCTGACCCAAGATTTCTCCACACTCTAAGTCCATTCCCATTTCAATTCCTCCCGAGGTTACCACCCACACATCATCTTCTTCATCCTTCTTTTGATTCTAGCACGACTCTACAGTTACCATGTTGCAGTGCACCTTCTTCTCTTCCCACTTCTTTAATAAGTCAGGACAATCTTCAGTGGCATGCTTTGTACTGTAGCAGTACCCATAGACAGTGTGCAATTTGGTACGAAACCTTGAAACACAACCCACCTCACCACAATTATAACAAGTGGGTGGTATTCCTCCACCTCCTCCATATCCTCATCCATATCCACCTTAGGACCTCCTTGGTATCCACCTCCTCCATATCCACTTCTCGGACCTCCTTGGTCTCCACCTCTATTTGTGCCTCTGTGTTTGTCACATTCTTTCTCTTCCCGGACCTAAAAGGCATCATGAGTGCGGTCCTCCCATCAACTGAAGTGATCTATAGTTGTTCACATCGTGCCCCATGGATTTATAGAACTTGAAAAATGGGGTATGTGTGGTCTTCTGCTATTTCTATAGTGTTGGGAATTAGGTAAGGATATGTCCCCACTATATGAAAATCTCACACCACTTAGTTTGAGGCCCAGTCAGAAATGGATTCGACACACACGTCGCCGAGTAGTTTCCCAGGGTAGGACATTCATCCTTACGGTGACCTTCTGACCGACATGTAGTACACCATATGTGCTCATCTTCGCCATATCTTGCAATTGCATTGTAAGATTTGCAAGTTGGGACTACACCTGCGCCAATCTTACTGATGTCTCGCCACCTCCTGACATAGCTTCTGGGCACTTCGGAATATTCATAGCCTCTACTTGAATAGTCAGCTTTTGTTGGGAGAGCGTGACTCGGATTTGAAATGTCAACCTATCTAACAATATTTTAAACCACTGGTCATAGCCCAATACAGTTTCTCTGATCTATTTCTTGATCTCCTTGATTTCAATGATGCACTACAATTCTGAATTAGGCTTCTAAAACTCCCTAAGAAAATCTCTCTTAATTTCTGTAAGGGACCTTGTTTGTACCATTGACGCAGTTTCCTTGTACTTCATATACCACGTCAGAGATCTATCTATGAAAGTGGTCTCCAATTGCATGATCTTTGATGCTTCATCTATGATCCTCTTCACAGACCATATACCTTCTCATGTGAACCAATGTTTATTTGCATCATCCTTACCCATCCCATGGAACGTGGGTAGCCTCGGTGTTGTATCTTGATTTGCCATTCTCAATCTAGTGTTGTGTCATCCCCATTGATTGCTAGTTTTTGGTGATACCGATATTGACACTCTTCCCTACAAAGTATTGATTACTTTGTCTTTGTCTTCACTCATATCTTCTCTTCTTATTTCTACTACTCTTTCTTCTTATACTACTATATCAGTGTTGTTTGTTGTTCTTTCTTCTTGGTTACAAATGTGCAAGGGGGGTAGTTCAAAGAGGGGGTTTCTCCATCTTCTCTCATCATCTCCGGTGACGGATCCTAGAGAGCTTCCTACATGTAGCCGCACAAGTCCATTCACAATAACTAAAGCCTCTTCCCCTTCTCGGAGGGGTTCTTCATGCTCTTCTCCTCTACTTTATGTGTAGTCTTCTTTCAATGTTGCAACATCTCTTAATAGCCAAGGGGATCTTACTTTATCTTCTCTGACCTTACTACCATTACTCTTGGTATCCTCACTATAGATTTTAACCTTGTACAATATTTACTGCAAACAGATTTTCAGTAAAAGAACAGAAAATATACAATGGAAAATACAAACATTACACATAGATTTTTCCCCTAGAAACCCAAACCGAGAAAACCAATATATTCTATATGCATTCATAGTGTTACATTGTTTACAATACAATATATATATAGGATCCAACGACATCCAAAACCCTAACCCAATGACCTGGATTAGTCAACAACCCTAATTCCTTAACCGGAAATAGAAAACCATCAACAAAGAAACCATGTGTCGAAAAACCACCTAAATATGTGACATGTTTCTCGAGGCAAAAAAAAAATTCTCGGGGGCGCTACCCCCGAACCCCCCTGCACGCCCAACGCAACGTAGACACTGTTGCTCGTCCAAAGAATATAACGCATACCCAACATACTCCCACTTATTGTTTTCTTTGCATACAAGGTTACATAGTCAACAATCCAGGGCAACAATGCCCACAGATCCTCTACACCAAGAGAACTTCTCAGTGTTCACAGATTTTGTTAATGAATCTACAACATTCTTCAAAGTGTCCACCTTCATCATCAATACTTTCTTTTCTTCAATCATGTCTCTCGTAAAGTGATATTGAATATCGATATGCTTTGTCTTTGAATGATAAGTCAGGTTCTTCGCCAGAAAAATTGCACTTTGACTGTCACAATCTATCCTTACAGCTTTTTGTACCAACCCAATACCTAAACACAATATTTGTAACCATACTGTTTCCTTAATTGCATGAGTGGCTGCCATGTATTTAGCTTCTGTAGTTGAAAGTGCCACTACGGCCTGTCTTTTTCTCATCCAACTTATTGCTCCTCCAAACAGGTTAAACACATACCCACTTGTAGATTTCCAACAATCCAAATCTCCAGCCTAGTCTACATCCACAAAGCCATGTATATCCACCACTCTGTCCAATCTTTGTCTTCCTTCGTAGCACAATCCATAGCTAGCAGTGCCACGCAAATACCTGAAAACCCTTTTTACTATTTTCCAATGCTCCATCCCTGGTTTTGACATATATCTGTTCAAAACTCCCACTGCATGTGCAATGACTAGTCTAGTATAAACCATTGCATAAATCAAACTGCCAACTGCACTCGCATATGGAACACGAGACATGTCCTCCTCCTCTTCCTGTGTCTTGGGACATTGATCCGTAGATAACTTTACATCAACAGGATTAGGTGTTAGATAATGATGGATGTGCCCATTTAACCATAGACAATATTATTATTGTCACCCAACCATAGGCCGAAGCCACCCCCGAGCACCTTAACCTTGACAGAGAATCATTCTGGAATCATTCTAATATTGACATATGTCCTAGAAGAATAAATGTCCCGAACCATTTTTCATCTGGGAAATCTCTATCCATTGATCATCCATCTAGCTAATAATCATTTCCAATTTCCAACAATGTTGATAGTCTTCAAGGCAATTGGAACAATGTCATGCAATAGAACACAACTATGTCTATCCATAGTAGTACACAACTACAATTCAGTGGTACACTACCACACCAAGTAGCACACAAATACTTGATCAGTGACACATAGTCACAATCAGTGGAACACATCCACCACAGTAGTATACATCTACTATCCGGAGACATACAGTCTCCATAATAATCATATCATATGATATCAACCTGCATAGAAAACATTATTATGATATAAACTTAATCATATGGACCATTCTTCCACTCACATCTGTGAGATCTGGAAGATCATCTGCCCTCAGAAGGTAAAACATCAATGATGAGCTATCTGGACTATTCTTCTCAAGCAAGTAAGAATAATTATCCCGATTTATGAGCCTGGACCATTCACCTATCTGGGCCATTCCTCCGGCACTAAACAAAGTGCAACCTGGAGAGAATTAATCTGCCCCAGGGAATGCCTGTCCCTGATTGCTGAAATTGGACCATTCGCCTATCTGGGCCATTCCTCAGGCACTAAACAAAGTGCAAAACAGACCATTCTTCGAAACTGCTCACAACTATGAGCTTCGAAAGAATGATTGTCCGATGAGGCGAACTAGTCTTCTTGACCACTACTGAGAGTGATCGTCGAGAAGAGAGATTGTCCTAGACCATTCCCTATGTTAACCACAAGAGGAATCGATGTCTATGGTACATCAGCAATCCATCAAACCATTTTCGTTACGAAAATGACTGTTCGATCTGGACCATTTTCTGAACTGAAAAATGCATGTCCATTAGAAATCTCAAACCACTTTTCGAACTGGAAAGGAACTACTCATCCTGGAACATTTTTAGAAATGGAAAATGACTGTCCATAAGTCAATAACACATCAGTGCTCCCTCCCAACCTGGGAGTCATCTCTTCCTTTTTAAATAGGGAAGTTGTCTCCACGAGCTCCAGCTTGAGTATGCAAACTCTTTCATCTTGGATAGAGGCTTTACCAAAATGTCTGCTTATCTACTCATCTATGGAGATATATATTGGAGAACCACTTTCTCTTTTCTGGACTTCATTGTGGAGAATGTAATGCTTAATCTCAATGTACTTCGGTTTTTCTGGAAAACTGGTTTTCTCTGAAGGCTTCATATAGCTCCGATCATTGCAGTATATCATAGTTGAATTCAGCTCCTTTGTTTTCTACTAGCTCATAACATCGTGGCAAGGCTCAAACTGGAACACATCCATGTGGCACTTCTTCTTTCCTCATGAGAGTTTGTCATGGATCAATGGAACAGCTTTATGAAAAAGAAGCAAAAGATGAAGAAGAAGTAGAAGGGGAAGATGAAGAGGATCAGATAGAAGTAGAAGAGCAAGTTCAACAAGTGCCTCCAAAAACACCTAGCAAACGAGTACAGAAGAATCATCCTTCAGATCAGATTGTCGGAAACAAGGATGCAAGAGTTGAGACTAGAAGAAGAATTCGTTCACCAGAACAAACACACCTAGAACTCTTATCTACGATTGAACCAAACAGTTTTGAAGAGGCCATCAAGGATGAATTATGGAATAAGGCCATGGGTGAATAATTGGATCAAATAGAGAAGAATGTCACTTGAGAATTGATTCCAACCAAAGAATAAGAACATGATTGGCACAAAGTGGGTTTTCAGAAATAAATTGAATGAAGATGGACAGGTTACAAGGAACAAAGCTAGATTGGTATGTAAAGGATACACACAAGTTGAAGGAATCGACTTTGAAGAGACATTTTCCCCAGTTGCCAGAATGGAAGCAATCCAATTTCTTTTAGCTTATGCATGATCCAAGAATATTAAAGTGTATCAGATGGACATAAAATCAACTTTTCTGAATGGAGAGCTTGAAGAAGAAGTCTACATCGAACAACCATAAGGATTTTAGTTGTCGGAGAATGCAAATTATGTGTGTAAATTGAAGAAGGCCTTATATGGTCTAAAACAGGCTCCTAGAGCATGGTACTCTAGACTGGATGAATATCTATAGCAGACAGGTTTCAAAATATGAAGTGCAGACAACAACCTCTAGATCAAGGTAACTCAAGATAGTATTTTTTTAATTGAAGTTTATGTTGATGATATTATTTTTTGAAGTAATGATGACAGGTTAATCCAACAATATGAAAAGGATATGCATAATGAATTTGAAATGCCATTACTCGGAGAACTATCCTTCTTTCTAGGTCTTTAGATATGTCAAAGGAACCAAGAAATTTTTATTTCTCAAACTAAGTATATTAGAGAAATGCTAAATAAGTTCGGAATGGAAGATTGCAAACCAGTTACCACTCCTATGCAAACTAGTTGCAAATTGAGCAAAGATGATGATTAAAAGTCTACAGACCAGAGGCAATACAGGTCAATGATTGGTAGCTTACTATATGTGACAATATCCAAACCAGATGTAATGCAGGTAGTTGGACGGGTGACACGATTTCAAGCAGCACCAAAGGAATCACATATCTTAGCAGTGAAAGGATTTTCAGATATCTCAAAGGAACATAAGAGTTTGGATTATGGTATCCAAAATGAAATGATCTATCACTTATTGCCTACACGGATGCAAATTAGGCAGGTTGCATTGTGATCGACGAAGCACCAGTGGAGCAACGTTCTACTTGGATGAGTGTTTAGTATCTTGGCTAAGCAAGAAACAATCATCAATATCTTTATCTACAGTCGAAGCAGAGTATATTGCTGCAACAACATGTTGTACATAGGTTCTATGGATGAAACAAACTCTGACATAGATACAGGTTGAGTATGATGAGCCCATTCCAATCTATTGCGATAATACAAGCACCGTGAGTATTTCAAAGAACCCGGTGATGCACTCCAAGACGAAGCACATTCCAATAAAGTATCACTTTCTACGGGAACAGGTTGCAGAGAAGAACATTAGAGTTGAATATATGGGCACAAAAGAACAAGTGACAAACATCTTTACAAAACCGCTTCCAAGGGAAGCCTTTGAGTATCTTCGCTAGAGACTAGGAGTAATTTCTACTCCAAAATGAATGCTATTGAATGCTTATATTATATGTCTTAGATTTACACGAGGAAACACCATAAAGAGGACAATTCGGGTTGGGAGATCAATTTTAGGAAGAGTTCAATCAGGGGGAGCATCCCCAGATGGAAATATGCCTTTGCCATTGATGACAAAGGGGGAGAGATTTATCAGATGCAAAGGTAAATTCTTGGAGAAAGAGCACAAAGACATGGTTCCAGGGGGAGTGATGGTCACAGGGGGAGCATGAGTGATATGCCTTCAGTATTGCATCAGAGTGTTGCCATCAATGCCAATGGGGGAGATTGTTGATTAATTGGGTTGGTTTTCATTGATGTCAACCCTTGAAGAAAGTCTGATAGCAAATTCCGGTAGCACAAAGGTTTGGGTAATGGACCCAAGTTTGTTTGATGGATAATGGTATGAGTTTTGATATATTTGCAAGCAAGACTATTCTAGATGGATAGTACATGTCATGTCATTTCCAGTGGTATGTGGAACGTCATATAACTACTCATGGTTAGAGAGTTATGGCCATGTGAACTTGGGGAACCCTCATGAGTCATCTAGAAGCCCCAAAAGGTCAAAGTAGTCAAAGTGGTTGCAAAGAAGAAATTATTTAAATAATAAAGTGAAGTGATGAGTGTACTATAAGTCAAAGTGGATACAAAAGAAATTATTTAAATAATTTCTTTTGTCATTTGCTGGTATGTGGAACGCCATATAAACCACTCATGGTTAGAGAGTTATGGCTGGGTGAACTTGGAGAACCCCATGAGTCATCTAGAAGCCCCAAAGGTCAAAGTAGTCAAAGTGGTTGCAAAGAAGAAATTATTTAAATAATAAAGTGAAGTGATGAGTGTACCATAAGTCAAAGTGGATATAAAAGAAATTATTTAAATAATAAAATTAATGGAGATTCTAAGGGAATAACCGGTTAGAAGTTGCTGTAGTCCCAAAAATAAGGAAAAATAGGTTAAGATGGTTAGAAGGTATTTTAAATAATAAAGGGAAGTGATGAGTGTACTATAAGTCAAAGTGGGATACAAAAAGAAAATATTTAAATAATAAAGTTAATGGAGAAATTACTATGCGGACAAGTGGTTAGAAGTGGGTTAGCCCTAAAAATGATGGTAGTTAAAATTTAAATTGAAAGTTGGTTTCAATGGGCTGGAAAATGGAGAGAGCCGGAGCAATGCAGCCGCGGCTAGGTTCTAAACCCTAGCCGCCCTCGGCATGGTTTTGTTTGCAGGGACGCGAACCATTGCAGCAACGGAGGAATACAGGTCCACGGTTGGCGTAGCAGTGCGACCCTCGCCTCGCACGCGTTCTGGAGTTTGCAGAGGCAAGGATTAGTCCAAGGTCGGCGTAGCAGTGCGAACCTCGCCTTGCACACGTTCTGGAGTTTGCGGGTTACTGCGGTGGGAGCAGCGCCGAGAACTCCCGCAGGCCGTTCCCCTCAGATGCGCTTGGCATGCTGTCGCCTGAGGTCGCCGCGATACCCAATGGCCCCTGTTCCGGCCCCACGAGATGGAAAGCTCCTTTGAAGCTTTCAAATCAAGTATTCGGGCCACCGACCTAACCCAAGCCCTCTCTCGCCAAAGTTCGCGGAAGAAGATGGAGGAGATCCTCTGGAGCTAGATCCAGAGGGAACCTTGGTGTTTGCCCTCCCTCCTGCAGCGTAGAGAATGCCCCTCATCTGGAAGTTTTCACGGCTATGGCCGGTGCCCCAGCGCTGGAGGCTGGATGATGAACGCCGGAAGACGCCGATTCAAGGAAAAAGTTAATTGCACGCCAGTAGGTGTGGGTTTTATTTTCAGCTTCACGATGAAAGTGGACCGAGATTTAGTTTTCAGATCCGGTCCCTATTTCATGGGATCGAAGGGGATGTTCTTAGCCCCCCTGGACACTTGACTTCAACCCCAGAAGTCGGTGATCACGTACTGCTTAAGTTAGGGTCGCCTCACTTGCCATTGCATCCCTGGGGATGGCCTCCTCGAGGACATTGAAATAAGTTTACGCTTCCGGATGTGGTGGAACCGGCGGGGAACAGCTTACATAAAGCGCCAGATTTGTGTCGCAGGTTAACCTCGAGAAAGGAATTATGGAAGCCATTAATCTCTCCCTGCGGGAATGGTGCCATATCCAAGAGTCGGATCTGTTGTTTATTCCTTTTAAGTGCTCTCCTATGCAAGCATGCTTTATGGTCATTTCGGCAGAAGTCACCCCAAAACCCTCCGAGGAGCCGGACCGCCAAAGATGATGATTTTCTGTACCAAGAATCCAACCGGGTCAAGGCAAACTCAAGGCGAAAGCGCGATCCGCTATACCTGTGCCCTAAAGGACACCCATATCGCGTAGGCAACTCTAGGAAACTAAAAACGCCTTGATGCTACCAAGGAGGATCTAAGCCCCTGATCCGTAAAACGCCAGCCAGCCTGGTGGATGATCCTCAGATGAAAAGCCCTTCTGACTACCTTTAAAACAACGCAGATAGTAAAGACACTCTGCCAAATTGAACCTTCACCAAAGAAAGGTCTGGATGTTTTGCCTTTGTGGAAACTTATGAACCTAAGACACCGCCTGCCCCCACCCCTTATCAGAGGGCGAAAGACCAATAAAACACGCAGAGAAAAGGAGGCTGCCTCCAACATTTCTTTAGGATCTCAGGAAAAGCTGGACCCCTTCATTAATGGGAAATTTTCATCCCCCTCGGTTTAATGCTTTGCTTTTGTATTCTATTATGCTCACAATTTGTGAGAATTTTACTCATGTATGCACTGTCATTTTCTCGAATTAGTTCAAGAAGCATATGGGATGGGTTTCCCAAGACGCTCATAAGAAGGTTGGCAAAGATCATAGTCACCAACCTTCTTCAGAGATGTAACTTTCTGATTCAGGTCTGCCTGAAAATCGATCAATACAACATAACCGTTCTAGTTAAAAAAAAAAAAAATGGAGAGATTACTAAGTGGACAACTGGTTAGAAGTTGCTTAGTCCTAAAATAAGGAAAATAGGTTAAGATGGTTAGAAGGTATTTTAAATAATAAAGTGAAGTGATGAGTGTACTATAAGTCAAAGTGGATACAAAAGAAAATATTTAAATAATAAAGTTAATGGAGAAATTACTAAGTGGACAAGTGGTTAGAAGTGGGTTAGCCCTAAAATAAGGAAAGTGGGTTAAGATGGTTAGAAGGTAACCACCTTGAGGAAGCTACATGAAAGTATAAATAAGAGGCAAGGGTCTCTCATTTTTAATCACACTTGAGCATATTAAATATCTACAAGTGACTGAGGTAAACAAAGGATATATAATGTGAATTTCAGAGGGAAGGTGAAGTAAAGAAGGTCAAAATTCAAGGGAGGATAAATTCTTTTGGTGACGTTTTCTAAGATCCATAGAGCAAATATTCCATGCGGGGCACACTCTACAAATTTGTTCCCTAGAATAAGCCAGAATTCAACAAGGTTGTTACAGGTTGGTTGGTTGCAGGTCAGTGGTACATGTTGTTACAGTGGTATATCTCACAGTGATAGTGTGACAATGTTTCCATCATTCTACTTTTATGCCAAGGTGGTTGGACGAGGCAAGGATAGGTGGTTGTAGCCACCTTCTTGTTGTAGTCAAAGAACATAGGAGTTTGTAGCCTCCTTTTGGTTGTAGCCAAAGAATATGGGAGTTGGAGCTTCCCTTAGGTTGTAGCCTGAGAAACTAGGGGGTTGGAGCCTCCTTCCAGTTGTAGCTGGAAAGCAAAGGAAGTTGGTGCTTCCAATGAATGTAATTCTGAAAGACATATAAGAAAAAACATTTTGTGGTTTTCTCCCGCTTTGGGTTTCCACATAAAAATATTGTTGTACTATGTATGCGTATGATTTCTCATTTGTTCATTGTTTATTTACTCTACAACTATTGGATGATAATGCTACATTGATATAACACTTGCATTTTATAGTTAAAAAGATTAAATTTCTCTATTACTGATTCACCCCCCTCTCAGTAATCCAACAATTGGTATCAGAGCAGGTTCCTTTAGAAATCAGTTTAACCACTGAAAGATAGATCATGGAGAGAAACAACATGTATAAAAATGGAATACCACAGTTTGATGGACATAAGTATGCATTATGGAGCAGAAGGATGAAAACATATATACAAGCACATGGATTTGAAATTTGGCAATGAGTAGTAGATGGATACAAAGAACCAACAGTTCCGCCAACAAGTGAAAAAACAATAAAACTTAGTCAAAATAATTCCAAAGCCACAAATGCACTTATGAATGGTCTTGGTGAATCGATATATACCAAAGTTGTACTTTGTAAATCCGCTAAAGAGATTTGGGACAAACTTCAAAATATTTATGAAGGAGATTCAAAAGTCAAAGCAGCAAAGCTTCAAACTTACAAAGGTCAATTCAAACAACTAAAGATGAAGGAATATGAGAATATTGCAGGTTACTTCTTACGAGTCGATGAAACAATGAATGTAATCACAGGAGTGGGAGTAGAAATTGAAGAATCTGTAATTGTTCAAAAGGTACTAAGATTTCTTCCTATGAGATTTAATCCTAAGATATCAACACTAGAAGAAAGAGCAGATCTAGACTCAATAAACATGGACAAAATACATGGAATCTTCACAACATATGAAATGAGAACTGAATAGGAAAATCCAGATAGAAAAGAAGCAACTTTCAAAGCATCCAAAAGGTCAGAGCAAAGGGAATATAGCAGCAACAATGACTTCTCAGAAGATGATGAAGAAGAAGTGGCCAACTTTGTTAGAAGATTGAACAAGAGAACCAACGATGGATATAAAGGTAAGCTCCCATTGATTTGTTTTAATTGTGATGGTATTGGTCATTTTGCTAACAAATGTACTGATAAGAAAAATAAGAGGATTGGTGAAGATTACTCAAATAAAAAACAAACATATAAAAACAAAAGAACCAAAAAGGAAGCTTTCAAGAAAAGCTTATGCACCAAAGAAGACATCTCCTCATCAGATGAAGATGAAGTCAGTGATAGTGAGACAGAAAGAGTTGTATTCACGGTAGTAGAAGACTTTGATAAAGAAGACACCGAAGAAGAATATGAAGAGGCAGAAGTTGACTACCGAGAAGAATTGTTGTGTGCCATAGAAGTTATAAGGAGAGAAAATAAGAAAAACAAGAATCTACAAGGAGAACTAGACAAGAAAGAAGACACTCATGAACTAGAACAAATGGTCATGAAATTAAAGGTTCAAATAGAAGAAGATAAAAGAATTGAAGAAGCACTCAAAGAACATCTAGAAGAAAGAGACAATATCATTGGAAATTTGGAAGCCGATATTGTCACATTGAGAAAGGATCTTCAAAAGAAAAATATGTAGAACAACTCAAAAGTTTTGGATGGCATTATCAGTAGTTAAAAGCCTCATCATGACAAGTCCAGACTTGGATACAATCAAGCAAAAAATGGATCAAGCTCCAAAGCAACAAAACAAGAAACATACCCAAAAAGTTATGCAGAAACAATCAAAGAGAATGAGAATACCTACAAGGAATATTACAGGGACACTCCTCCACCGAGAAGATTCAGATTTCATAATCAACAACCGACAGAAACAAACAGGCCTCGGGAAGAAGAAGGATTCATAAAAGCAAATCATTTCAGAAGATCTTCAACTCTCATGTATCAAACTATCTTTTTTGGTTTATGTTATGCATGCAATAATTTTAGACATAAAGTTGTAAATTGCAGAGCTAATATGAGGAACATAAACAACTTTGAAAGTTATACACAAAATGGTTATCCAAGAAGGCATGTTGAAACACAGAGAATAAGCTACAACAGGTTTGAATCATTAAACACTGAAGTGGAATGCTACAAGTGCAACAACTTTGGACACATGACCAAAGATTGTAGAATGACAATCCCTCCTATAGAATCACAACAGAACAACAATAGTCACAGACAAGAACCTCAGAAGAGAACATGGATAAGAAAATAGAATCAATATAGCAATGAAGAATGCACACTCAATCTAAAAGCTAAATAGAAGAAACGTGTTTGGTATGTTGACAGTGGTTGTTCAAAACACATGACATGTGATAAAGACAATTTTCTTACATTAAGAAAGGAAAGAGATGGATCAGTATCCTTCGAAAATGATGATTCAACTAAAATCATTGGAAAAGGCACAGTCAGAATTGGAAACAAGAATATCAAGGCAGAAAATGTTCTACTAGTAGAAGATATGAAACATAATCTTCTAAGCATAAGTCAAATGTATAACCAGGGTCATAAATTACTTTTGATTCATAGAAGTGCGAAATAAGAAAAGAAGGTTCAGGAAAATTGATTGCAACAACTACAAGAACTTCAAGCAACATATATGTATTAAGTGAAATTGGAAATGAAAAGTGTTGTCTAGGAAAGGAAGATGAAAGTTGGCTATGGCACAGAAGAATGGGTCACATACACTTTGATAACCTTGTCAAAATTAGCAAAAAAGAATCAGTTAGAGAAATGCCCCAGATCACGAAACCAACCAACACTTTATGCAAACATTGTCAACAAGGAAAGCAAACAAAGACCATGTTCAAATCAAAAGAATATTCAACGACAAGACCACTGGAAATTGTGCATACTGATCTAGTTGGACCAATTACATCAAAGGGTTTAAAATGTGAGAAATACTTTATGTTATTAGTTGATGATTATACACGAATGACTGCAGTTTGCTTTCTCAGGAACAAGTCAGAAGCTTTTGAAAACTTCAAGGTCTACAAGGAGATAGTTGAAAATGAAATGGATTCAAAAATCAAATGTTTGAGATCTAATAATGGAGGAGAGTTCACTTCAAATGAATTTATGGACTATTGTAGAAGGCATGGAATAAAAAGACAATTCTTTGTTGCTAGGACACCTCAACAAAATGGAGTTGTTGAAAGAAAGAACAAGGCAGTATAGGAAATGGCTTGGACAATGCTAATGGATTCCAAATTGACAGATATTTTTTGGACACATGTAGTGCATACAACAGCTCACATTAAAAACAGAGAATGCTCAGAAACAACAATGACAAAATTCCCTACGAGCTATGGAAAGGAAGACTAGCAAATGCGAAGCACTTCAAAGTATTTGGAAGCAAATGCTACATCAAAAGAGAAGATGGCAGAATGGGAAAGTTTGACGCTCGTGTGGACAAAGGAGTACTTGTTGGTTACTCAAGTATAAGGAAAGCATACAAGTGTTACAATCTGAGGTTGAACAAAGTTGTGGAAAGTATCAATGTAACAATTGATAAAACAGGTGGACGAGAATTAAAGGAAGAAGAAAATGAATCAATGTAACAACTTTATGAAAAAGAAGCAAAAGATGAAGAAGAAGTAGAAGGGGAAGATGAAGAGGATCAAATAGAAGTAGAAGAGCAAGTTCAACAAGTGTCTCCAAAGACACCTAGAAAACGAGTACAGAAGAATCATCCTTCATATCAGATTATCGGAAACAAGGATGCAAGAGTTGAGACTAGAAGAAGAATCCATTCACCAGAACAAACACACCTATCACTCTTATCTACGATTGAACCAAATAGTTTTGAAAAGGCCATCAAGGATGAATTATGGAATAAGGCCATGGATGAATAATTGGATCAAATAGAGAAGAATGACACTTGGAAATTGGTTCCAAGACCAAAGAATAAGAACTTGATTGGCACAAAGTGGTTTTTCAGAAATAAATTGAATGAAGATGGACAGGTTACAATGAACAAAGCTAGATTGGTATGTAAATGATACACACGGGTTGAAAGAATCGACTTTGAAGAGACATTTGCCCCAGTTTCTAGAATGGAAGCAATCCAATTGCTTTTAGCTTATGCATGATCCAAGAATATTAAAGTGTATCAGATGGACATGAAATCAACTTTTCTGAATGGGGAGCTTGAAGAAGAAGTCTACATTGAACAACCATAAGGATTTTAATTGTCAAAGAATGCAAATTATGTTTGTAAATTGAAGAAGGCCTTATATGGTCTAAAACAGGCTCCTAGAGCATGGTACTATAGACTTGATGAATATCTATAGCAGATAGGTTTAAAAAAATGAAGTGCAGACAACAACCTCTACATCAAGGTAACTCAAGATAGTATTTTATTAATTGAAGTTTATGTTGATGATATTATTTTTGGAAGTAATGATGACAGGTTAAGCCAACAATTTGCAAAGGATATGCATAATGAATTTAAAATGTCATTACTCGAAGAACTATCCTTCTTTCTGAGTCTTTAGATATGTCAAAGGAACCAATGAATTTTTATTTCTCAAACTAAGTATATTAGAGAAATGCTAAATAAGTTCGGAATGGAAGATTGCAAACCAGTTACCACTCCTATGCAAACCAGTTACAAATTGAGCAAAGATGATGATTAAAAGTCTACAAACCAGAGGCAATACGGGTCAATGATTGGTAGCTTACTATATGTGACAACATCCAGACTAGATGTAATGCAAGTAGTTGGACAAGTGGCACGATTTCAAGCAGCACCAAACGAATCACATGTCTTAGCACTGAAAAGGATTTTCAGATATCTCAAAGGAACATAAGAGTTTGGATTATGGTATCCAAAAGGAAATGATCTATCACTTATTGCTTACACAGATGCATATTAGGCAGGTTGCATTGATGATCGACGAAGCACCAATGGAGCAACGTTCTACTTGGATGAGTGTTTAGTATCTTGGCTAAGCAAGAAACAATCATCAATATCTTTATCTATAGTCGAAGCAGAGTATATTGCAGCAACAACATGTTGTACATAGGTTCTATGGATGAAACAAACTCTGACATAGATACATGTTGAGTATGATGAGCCCATTCCAATCTATTTTGATAATACAAGCGCCATCAATATCTCAAAGAACCTGGTGATGCACTCCAAGATGAAACACATTCCAATAAAGTATCACTTTCTACGAGAACAGGTTGCAGAGAAGAACATCATAGTTGAATATATGGGCACAAAAGAACAAGTGACAGACATCTTTACAAAATCGTTTCCAAGGGAAGGCTTTGAGTATCTTCGCTAGAGACTCGGAGTAATTTCTACTCCAAAATGAATGCTATTGAATGCTTATATTATATGTCTTAGATTTACACGAGGAAACACCATAAAGAGGACAATTCGGGTTGGGAGATCAATTTTAGGAAGAGTTCAATCAAGGGGAGCATCCCCAGATGGAAATATACCTTTTCCATTGATGACAAAGAGGGGGAGATTTATCAGATGCAAAGGTAAATGCTTGGAGAAAGAGCACACAGACATGGTTCCAAGGGGAGTAATGGTCACAGGGGGAGCATGAGTGATATGACTTTAGTATTGCATAAGAGTGTTGCCATCAATGCCAAAGGGGGAGATTGTTGATTAATTGGGCTGGTTTTCATCGATGTCAACCCTTGAAGAAAGTCCAATAACAAATTCCGATAGCACAAAGGTTTGGGTAATGGACCCAAGTTTGTTTGATGGATAATGGTATGAATTTTGATATATTTGCAAGCAAGACTATTCTAGATGGATAGTACATGTCATGTCATTTCCAGTGGTATGTGGAACGTCACATAACTCCTCATGGTTAGAGAGTTATGGCCATGTGAAGTTGGAGAACCCTCATGAGTCATCTAGAAGCCCCAAAAGGTC
>SNQJ01S0002529.1:44007-54285 GCA_010110895.2 Picea sitchensis | reverse complement strand
GCACACATACATACGTACATATATAGTTGAACTCAGATTCAACTTACCCCAAACATAGTTATGGAGGTTGAGAGAATATCTCAACAACTCCTACAAATCTTCAACCAACCCAATCTAGTCTTCTAAACTAAGCATTATTCCAATAGATGAGTTAAGAACGGTGCTGGCTAAACGTTCTACCTTTTGAGTTTTTTGGCTGGAATCTGGCGAGGTAAATTTGGACAAAATCACTATTTTCTGTTGTTTAAATTGCATTTCTGAATGCATAAATGTATTCAGTGCGATGCAAAATCCCTAGGGCACTTGGATTATACAAACTTAGCCACTCAAATCTGCAGATCCAACCATTTATCACGGGATTTCGGGCAAAATCAAATGCCGGAAAACCTCCAAAAGGTAAAACGTTTAGACTACTGCGTTAAGAGCAAGTTGAGCAGTTGGAATGGTCTCTCAATGTGACATCTGGCAGCTAGCTGAAGCTTTTTTATTGCTACGAGGTTGTAAAATTGACTTAAGCTAAAACCTTAAAATTGAATTGAGTTGCCTAATTCGAATTGCTGTGTTTAGTGACATTATTGCTTAGTTTGACTTTTCAAAAACCCTAACTGAGGCAAGTCCAAAACCCTAATTTCTATTGCTATTTCCACCCATGAATCCAATTGCTACTTGCTAATGTTCGCTAACCCTATAAAGCTAAAAAGTCAAATCTGATTTTCCTTATCCAATCAATGCACGCAATGAAAATCCCTAAAAACAAAACTTCTGTTGTTAAATGGCTAAGGAAAAAAGCTTGAGTTGACCTCCCATTTTGTGAATTAAATGTGCTGATTTTGTCTATCCCTGACCTTAATCCTGACCCTTCACCAATCTTAGCATGAGAGACATCTTTGGAAACCGTATCTTCCAAAGGAAATTCGCTGGAGGTATATTTCTGGCAGTTTTTGTGGAATATATCCTTAAGGAAAGAAATCTGGGTTACTAAGACAGGACACCAACTGATGGAGGTTGCCTTTATACTGTTCCCCACTTCAATTGGAAAAATAACAGATTATGATACCAATAAAGGTAGTTTTGCAAGATTAATTTATGAAATCTGAACTAATGAATGAACATAAAGTGGCTGTTGAGGTTAACGGCAGCAGTTTGCTTTGTTTGCAGTTGGTAAAAAGCAGGTATTAATGCTAGAATTGGCAACCAGCAGTTGAAGCACGATGAATAGATATGATCTGAAGACATTCTCCAGCAGTTTCATGATTATAAACAACAGTCTTTATCATAGTTTGCATGTTAAGGTGCCTGAAATTCACCTTGGTATTCCTGGGGGTTGATTCTGGTAACACTGGTTCCTGGTCTCGACTCTCAACGACCCTGAACATACATTTCGGAACACAAGGTTAGATGACCACTTGAGTCTCCTCCGACAATTCCATTTGCGGAAGGATCATGATCAATCATGGATGTTGAATACATACAATGGGTGTCTGATAATTTTTCTCTGGTGGGGGAGTTCTCTCACATTAAGAGGGGAGAAGATGAAACTATTCCTGAGTTTCATGGCAGATTTGGCAAGGCATTGCATAAGATTTATCCTGCATTCTGACCAAGAAATGTTTTAGTGACTCTTGTCATTTCCTTTGATTCGGAGTTTCGTTCCCTCTTATGAGTGAGAAGTTAGAACCCAACAAATTTAGGGCAAGCTTTTTGCACTGCCCTAAGAGTGCAGAAATTCCTTGCTGCTGAAAAGAAACAGAATAGTGGAAAACTTGCATGTGATGATTTTTTCAGTGAGATAAACTCTCATATTATCTCTACCATTTGCTTTTGATATTTGTCCCGTCCCTGAGGCAAATCAGTGGTGCATCAATCTGTTTACTAGAGGTATTTTTTTTTCAATGCTGGTAGAGGTGCGGAGCCGCTTGACCATAAGGGAGAGGAATCCCAACCAAAAATTGTTTCAGGGTTTTCTATTCTTCCCGATCAACCCTTTACTCACATACACTGTGCTCTAACATTGGACCACTACTTGATGGGATCATTTACACATGTTTTGAAAACCTTATTGATGAACTTTTGAAAGGATAAAGATGACTCATGCTTGGATGATCATGGATTGGTAGTTGCACCACTTGAGAGCCATATGCAGAGTTCCATGAAGATGAAGAGCCAAGTTTACAAGTGGGTTTGTTTATTCCTTCTAGTAATAATGATAAATTTAAAAAAGAAGTGCAACAAATCAACTATGCAGAATTAAATAAGTAGCAGAGTTTATCATATCCCAACGATGATTCAAGAACATTTCGATGAGATACCATTACAATAGGGGGAACAACTTTTGGTTCAACGAGAAGAGGATCTCCCAAACGGTTTGCCACTGATCCCACATTTAGAGTTTGTTTTTCAGGGAGATCCTCAAGTTGAGCATTGCTTGGATATCAGGATTAGTCACGATCTGTTTGAGTTGAGGATTATAGAGGTGTTTCAGTAGGTAGATCTGAAAAGTTTTTGGCTGCCCACACTTGGAGTCGAGGGTTTTCCATGTTGTAGCATAGACCTCATGTTTTACTTTACTTCTTGCTCTTTATATAGGACTCAGGAGACATTGTGGTACTCCTGTATCGACATCATTGTACTTTGTAGTCCCATTGACCTACTTTGTGGTCATTTGTTGGAGATTAATATAATTATCTTATCTTATCTACTTTCTTCTTGATAATTGGTGAGGGATCATGTTCTGAGTTTCAGCCAACAAACCTGCTAGTTGCTTGACTGACAAGCACATGAATACATCTTTCCTGATTGGCTGTATTAGAGGGTTGACTATGTTGATTTTTCTTGCTGTCTAAATCAGTTGTCTGCATGGTTGTATAGGTCGTTTGATTATGATGATCAATCACGGTAGGTCTGACAAACTTTCAAAATAAGAGCTTCTTGGCTCCTATACAACCAATTTTTTTTTGTTTGGTTGGGTGGTCAAAGTAATTTTTTTCTCCTTCTTCCTTCGCTGTCCTGTTGTTTTCTTTATTTCAGATCGCTGTTATGTCCTTTATTTTCACTTTAATGTATTTTTGAGTCAACTTCCTTCCATATTTAAGCATAATAAGTTGTTCTGCACATGTAGACGTAGCCATAGGTCCTTTAGCATCTATGTTTCCTTTCCTTTTCAGCTAAATTTCGTTGTCTTGAGTTGAATTCCTAAATTTGATATCATATGACTGTTGCTTGTTCTTTAAGAGACTGGTCTAGGTTAAGCTTGGACGAGTGCATCAGTCTTTACATTGCATTGCCATGGTTGGGTATTGAGTCTAGTAGCCGTGGAAGTATTGAAGAGACAATAGGGGAAGTCTTGAGTCATCTTGTTGTGTTTTCTCTTCATGTACTTCATTGGGTCAACCTCTATTGGTCATTGCCTCATCTAGTAGTACTAGGGATGTTAAATTTTTAATTAAAAAGTACCTAGGCAAGTGTTTCTCATCCCTAGGCGCATAAGGGGTGAGAAAGTACCTAATGTGGGCCCTAGTCATTTAATTTGTGAGATGCAAATTAAAAGGTGACTTTATGACTTTAGTGAGGGGGTGAGTGAAGAGACACTCAATCTCAACCACTCATCTAATCTAATCTCAGCCATTGGATTAAGAAACTCTTCACCAACCAAGCATGAGGTCGATTAGGGTTGGAGGGCGCACCCATTGTTGGGTAGTTGGTTCATTGTTGAGAGAGCATTTGAGAGCAGCAAGAGAGAAGCCATTTCTGAGAGCTAGGGCACACATTCCAAGGTAGATTACTAGCACAAAATTCGAGGCAAGGAGTTTAGCATATACAGGAGGTCGTACAACATGGATTCCAAGGTCCGTACATTCTCGTGTGAGCACAGAAATCGAGAAAGGGGAGCAACATTTATTACTGGCCGTACAGTACGGATTTGCACAGTCCGTATGGTTCAGTTTTGGCACAAATTTCGAGGAGGGAACAACAACTATACACAGTCCGTATAGTACAGATTTGTAAAGTTCGTACAACCTCTTTATTGCATAGAAATCGAGGTGAGTTGCTGTGTGCATTTTCTGGAAAGTGTGGCACGGTTTTCTAGAAGGCCGCACAACCATTAATACACCCATAAATTATCTGCTGTTGTTGGCATGTATTTCGAGGCATCCGTACATCATTTTGGAGGCACAAAAATCGAGGAGCAGACCTGCAATTTATTGCAGAAAATTCTGGAAAGAGTTTAGAGGAGTTTGGCTCATTTCCTGTGTGAAGACTTGGCACAATTATCGAGATAAGTTTGTCATTAAATTTTTGAAGATGAACATGCTGTAACAAAATTTCTTTGAAGCTCCTAAATAATAAAAATCTCCATCTCTCACTGGTTTTCCCCTTGTGGGTTTTTCCAGGGTCAATGTTAGACCGAAAATATCTGTGTCAATAATTTTCTGAGTTTTATATGCTACTGATATTTTATTTCTGCGTTATAAACGATGTTCAAAATCCTCATGTTTCAGTTCTGAAATTAATTTTCTGCTGAGTTTTATTTGTTGATATAAAAACTGGGTTTGGGCATTAAACATTGGCTGAAAAATCAGCGAGACTGGAACTGGGTTGGGGTTTGAAAATTTTACACATGGCACCGTATGGTTGTACTTATGATTTTTGCTTCATGTTGGGGGAAATGTTTTCATCATTGCCTTTCTCCTAGTAGATCATTCCTCATCGATTTTGGCACATCATCTGAGGATTGATCTAGAAGTTAGAGTGCCTTGACGGTTGTTCGCCTTCATTGGCGATCACCTCACATCTAACAGGACTGAGCATCATTGGGTCCTGATCGGATGAGCTTCATTAGTGTTTAATTTCAGCTCATTTTCACATTGATGGACTGTGCTTATACCTTAGAGCTCATTGGCCTAATTGGTGGGTCTCTTCGTGCCTAGCACGGTGTTTTCATCATTGACATTTGACTAGGTGGCTTCTTCTCAGTTGTCAACTTCAACTCATCCTCTAGTGTGAGGAGGGTACATTTTAGGTAGGTTGTAGATGGACATGCATTGTTGTTTCCTCATTCCAGTTGATTAGTCAAGGTGCCATGTAGTTGAATCCATTTCCCAGAGGACAAGTACTTGGATACATCCTAGGTTTCCATGGATCGGTTTTTAGAGCATCAAAGTACAAAGATTCAATGGTTCTCGACACCTCGTAAGACCTTGCAAGTGGATGTCTTCCCCTTGAGGTGTCATTGTTAACCCTTAGATTTTCTTGTGCAATTGGTGGGCCAAGATCCAATGAGATTCCATCAGGTTGGTTCCATTATAGGTGCATCCAGTCCTTCACAGTAATTAGAGCTTGTTTTAGAGTTAGTTTCACTAGATGTAGATAAATTTCTATTTTTAGTAGTTTGCCTTTTTCTAGGAGCCAGAGATCCAGGGCCCGCATGGCAGAGATGTTTACATATTCTTGGTCCTTGCCTAAGTCGCTGTGTTTGGCTACCTTTTAGCATCAAGTTTGAAAATTTCCAAATTTGAAGGGATGGCGAACAAATTTGTTCAAATACACCCATCAAATTTGGTTGAATAGTAAGCATCTCATTTCCAATTAATATTTTACTTAAATTTGCGTGTAAATTCATTCCTTTTAACGAGAATTTGCTAAAATTAGTTTATTTCTCGGAAACAACGATGTTCTTTACTGAATTTGACTTAGAATATTATTGGTCAAGCACAAGGAACGTACGTGAATAGAAACCTTGTTACTGTGCATGATTTTTAATGGTTTTCATGGTAATCTTCCAGGATATGGAATATAACAAAAACACTCGGGAGATCCATGAAACAGACAGGTTTGATCTGCCTTAGTGTGTATGCCATAATTGGAGGAATATGCAACTTTAGATTAGAATGTAATATTTATGACCAAAATGGTCATAGGGTACATTGTATGGTTGGTTGTAAGGGTAATTAAAATTTCGCAAAGTGTTGATTGTCGTCATGAATTTTTGCCTCGGCTCAATTTTTATTAGTTATAATATATTTCATTCATATATATATATATATAGGAAATAAAGAGCGACCTAAGTCACCAGACATGGGGACACGAGACACGAAGGACACTGATATATGAGTCTCCGACACGGGCACGACAACCCCCGGAAACAGGACACGGAGGACATGTTATATATATGTATACAATTATTTATATACTAAATTATGAATTACACATACAAAAATGAAATAATTAATAAAACTGTAAACATTTACATATTGATGATACAAATTCAATCATACAACTAGTACGAACTTAGTTACTAAATGACAAGGTATGGTGGTGAAAAAGATCTCTGTTGGTGTCCCATAATTAGGGGACTCATTCTGTAAAATAATGGTACTCATGGACTCAATCATGGAATCCCACCCCTCATAAACCTCTCCCACCTAGGATGGGCTTGTCTTTGTCTTCAAATCGTAACAAAGAGATGATAGGGTCCATGATATTAATGGTAAGATCTACCCTCTCCCACCAAGCATCATCTAACACTGTATCCTTGACCTTTTTTGAAGAAGCTTGATTTGTCTTTCTCCAAAAAGACCAAAACTCTGAAATAACCATGGACCCAAGAGTGGGCTTGACCTTGCTCAATCTCTTAAGCACGATGAATGAGGAGGCAAACTGCGTATCTGCAACCTTCAACAATGATAGTTGTGTGTACTTTTTAATATTTATAGATTGTGAGGGCATTGGTATGGTTTTGTACAAAATTGCGGATATGACGTGCATCCTCAATAAGACTTCCGATCCATGTCACATCCGAAGCAATGGATTTAAGTGCTAAATTCAAGGAATGAAAAATGTAAGGCGTCCAAAATATTTGTGGATATTTAGCTTCCACAACCATGCCAACAACCTTGCAAACAAGTGCATTATTTGTAATAATTTGCACACAAGAATCAACACCTACATCTTCAATAACTTTAATGAACAACTCACCCATATAGTGTGCATCCTTGTATTTTCCAAGAGCATCCATTGCTTTCAAGAAAACTGGTCCATTCAAGGAAGACACCATGAAGTTGATGAGTGGGTGGCGTGCTGCATCTATCCATCCATTTGAAACGATACTAACACTAGATGAGGGCCAAGTTGCTTTAATAGGCTTTAGCATTTTATCCAGCTGCCTCTTTGTCTTAACCAACAACATGGTTCTAAGCCTCTCTGAACTAGGAGGCATGTATCCTGCTGGAACCCCTTGAGTTAGATCTCAACACATCTCAATAAACAAAGGAGACCCTGCAACATTAAATGAGATGAAGTTGAGATAGAAAAAAAACCCAATGGTAAGATCCAACTCATCTCGCCTCTCTTGTTGAAATATCTTGTCCATTGGACCCATTGCGGGCCTCTTTCTTGTTGCTGCACTCCCACCCCCAAATGGGTGTTTGCTAGATGGTTTCCTCAAGAATGGAAGAGGATCCTCATTCTTGGTTTTCCTAGAAACTGCTGCCACGATCCCCTCGCCAACATTGGCCTCTCTTTCTAGTTCTCTTCGTTTGGATGCACTCACTCCTTGACATGGTCCAAGTCCACAAGGTGTGCCCAACAAATGGCCCTTTACTCGTAAGTAGGTGCTTGTAAATTGATTCTTGCAAAATCTACATGTCCAAAGAATATTACCTCCTTTGTTTAACTTGGACCCAGGCCCTTGATGTCTTGTGACATACTTCTACAATGGATACTTTGATTCTTGAGCTTGCTACCTTGCTAAAACAGTGTGTTTTTCAGCATCTAAAATTGTTGCTGTAGCCCCACTTCTAGCAGATGGAACACTAATTGACCTTGTTGAAAATGAAGGAGGGGGGAGAACATTAGTGAGCAAATCCCTGCCTTTCTTTTTCTCTCTTCTAGCTACCCTTGATGATTGAGCCATGGCTGCTGTAGCAAAGTTCTCGGACTGCTGCTGTAAAAAAAAACTTGAAGAATGGTGGAAAAATCCACTTGCTTGGCACTTGGAATCCCTTTTCACACTCCACTAAATCCCTTTGCTGCACTCTAAGTCACTTGCTGCTCCAACCCGTGGGAAGAATGAGGCAAAAAACAAGTCAAAAATTGGCTTTATGGGCCTGCGAGCTCTCTTTTTTGCGAGACACGTGTCCCTTTTTCGTGACACGAAATCGAGTGGTGTTTGACACATGTCAAGTCGAATCGTGTCGGATTTAATGGACACACGACATGAGGGGGGGTTTGGTCGTATCCTGTGACTTAGATAGCGAGTTTCAATAAATTATTTATAATTGTGACTTAGGGTATAAACTAATATAATATAATTAGGTTATGAATTAATTTAAACTTATATATATTAAAATTCTCTGTAATAGGACATGCCCATATGGCCCTCCATGTTCGTATCCTTTGTGTCGGACACGAAAATGATAGGACACGTGCCCTAATCAACGAGTGCATCCAAACGAAAAGAATTGGAAAGAGAGGACAATGTTGGTTTGGGGAAGGTAGCAACGACAAGTAGGAAAAACAAAAATGAGGATTCCCTTCCATTCTTGAGGAACTCATCTTGCAAAGTTCAATTTGGGAGTGGGAGTGCAATTCAACCAGCAAGAAAGAGGGCAGCTGGTCCAATGGACAATATATTTCAGTAAGAGAGGCAAGATGAGGTTGATCTTACCATTGGGTTTTTTTTTCTTTCCTATCTGAACTTCATTTTATTTATTGTTGCATGGTCTCCTTTGTTTATGGAGATGTGTCGAGCTCTACTTAATCGGGCTCCAACCAGATTTGTGCCTCCTAATTTAGAGAAGCTTACCACATTGTTGGTTAAGGCAAAGAAGGAGGTGGATAAAATCCTAGAGCCTATTAAATCATCATGGCCCTCATCCGATGTTAGTATTGTTTCCAATGGATGGAGAGATGCAACACGCCATCCACTCATCAATTTCATGGTGTCTTCCCTGAATGGACCAATTTTCTTGAAAGCGGTGGATGCTCTTGGAAAATACAAGGACGTAGAATATGTGGGTGAGTTGTTCATTAAGTTATTGAAGATGTAGGCGTTGATTCTTGTGTGCAAATTATTACAGATAATGCACTTGTTTTCAAGGTTGTTGGCATGATTGTGGAAGCTAAATATCCACAGATATTTTGGACACCTTGCATTGTTCATTCTTTGAATTTAGCACTTAAATCTATTGCTTTGGATGTGACATGGATGGGAAGTCTTATTGAGGATGCACACCACATCTGCAATTTTGTAAAAAACCATACCAATTCCCTCACAATCTATAAAGAGCACACATGTCTATCATTGTTGAAGTCTGAAGATTGCAGATACTCGGTTTGCCTCCTCATTCATCATGCTTAAGAGGTTGAGGGAGGTCAAGACCACTCTTGGGTCCATGGTTATTTTAGATTTTTGGTCTTTTTTGAGAAAGACAAATCAAGCTTCTTCAAAAAAGGTCAAGGATACAATGTTAGATGATGGTTGGTGGGAGAGCGTAGATCTTACCATTATGATCATGGACCCTATCATCACTTTGTTGCATTTTGTAGACACAGACCAACCTATCCTAGGAGAGGTTTATGAGGGGTGGTATTCCATGATTGAGTCCACGAAGACCGTTATTTTACAACATGAGTGCCATGAGTATGGGACATTGATAGAGACCTTATTCGCCACCATATAGGATATTCTTATAAGAGGAGGGGTAAGAATTGCACATCTTTGCATTGCTTGTCTTACTCATTGAATCCCAAATACTACAATAATGATTGGCTCAATGGTGGGCCTTCATGCAGATTCCCTCCTCATATGGATGGTGAGATTTCACAGGGGAGGAAGGATGCATTTAGATGGATATATCATGATAGAGCATCCCTTGATGAGGTGGAGGAGGGCACCATAGAGTTTTCCACTGGCACTGGGAGATTTGGAGGCTATGATGTGCTCGGAGACAGAGGGCTAAGAAGCCCTATACTTGGTGGGAAACTCATGGGGCAACATGCTCTCTTCTACAACAATTAGCCATGAGGCTCCTCTCTTAGGTTACTTCATCCTCTTGTTATGAGAGGAATTGGAGCACATATGGGAATTTGTACAGTTTGAGGAAGAGTAGGCTTGAGTAGTCTAGGGAATGTTGAAATTTGGTAGCTTGGAGGTGTTAATATTATGGTAGCTGCGGGAGGTATTTACCCCCACGTGTGAACCTGACGAGAATAGAAGACTCCGGGAAGCAAGAGAAACCCTAATGAGTTGGCTAATAACTCTAGAAGCCTTGTCGGTTC
>SNQJ01S0002529.1:11038-38902 GCA_010110895.2 Picea sitchensis | reverse complement strand
TAGCCTAGGGTTTGCTTCCGGAGGAATTCTCAGGTCAAGGTTAAGGTGCTCGGAGGGAGGCTTCAGCCTGTGGTTGGGTGACGAGGGTATCGTCAATGGTAAAACGAGCACACCATCTTCTATATTCTAACAGGAGGTGACAAAGCAAAATTTCTCCTAGTGACTTTATAATGTGGTTTTAATATTTATAAAGTGACTTTATAAAGTGATTTTATAAAGTTGGGTCTTTTAATTTTTTAATGTAAAAGTGACTTTATGATGTTTTGAGTCACTTTAATGACTTAAGTGACCTCAACGAATGATTAAGTCGTGACCGTTGATCTCAAGGGAAAGTGAAGAGTCACTTAAGGGAGATCAAGGGTTAGAGAAGTTACAATTCGAAATTGCTTAAAGGCAGCTCATTAGGAGAACGAGGGCACACTTTTGAGGAGAGCTTGAGGGAAGGTGAAGGGGCATGCATCTCAAGGAGGAGTTTTTTGCTTGAGGAAAGAGCTACAACAAGAGGGACTTGGCACACATCCCTAGGAGAGGGATTGGCACGAAGTTGAAGGAGCATTTGCAACATTCAACAGTCTGTACAACAACTACAGTAGAGGTCGTACAATAGTGTTTTGCTGGCCGTACAACGAGAGGAGGCACAAAAATCGAGGCTGTGAGTATACAACAAGATTGGCATGATTTTCCATGCTAGTTTGCTGAAGTTTTCTGTTCTGTTTTGTACTGATTCTCTTGGCACAAGTTTCTATACATTTCTGTGATTGTTTGTGGAGGTTTACTAGCTGTTCTGGGCTGTACTGGCCGTACAGTTGAGGCAATCTGCCCTAGTTACAGTCTGGTACAGTTTGTATTGAAGGATAACTTGCTGAAATAAGAGATATTCTGTGTTGTAATGCTGATGCTTATTGCTGTTGTATAAACTCAGATTTTCCTTGAGCAGAATAAAGAGCTTTTTATCCTCAAATCTGTCCCTAATTTTCTGTGTATTTTTCAAGTGGTAATGCACAAATTTTTGTGCCAAATGAGGGTTATAGCCTGCTGTTATATGAGTTATTTCCACTGCTATTTTATTTCAGAACTAGTTTATTAGTATTTCTGTCGATAAAGAACAATAGTATGACTGTTGGATATTTATAGGAGGCTGAAATCTAATTTAGTCTAAGTGGTATACTGAAATAAGATGTATTTTAACAGGGAAGAGACAATGGTGTATGTGCATGCCAACCTCCATCTTATTTACGGGCAGAGGGAAGAGTGGTTGAAGGGAAAGACAAAGACGTGGGATGTGTTTCCTGATGATCTGGGTTTGGACAACAATGTTGAGTCATTAACCAACTTGGATCTTAATGAACCAGTGCTAGAGCCGATCACTTTTGATGATGGTGATCCTCTTGAGGGGTCATCCTCCACACCAACAGATGCATAGATTGGATTGGATATAGAGGAGGAGGCGGAGGATAAAGGAGAGAGCAGTGGTAGTGATGTCGATTTTGATGATTATGACATGGACTATTTATAGTAACGGCTCATGAGCTATGAGATTCTTCCATCTATGGTTCTAGTATCTGTTGGTGTTTACATGATTCTCAGATCTGATAGTTATTGCCTTATGATTAATAAGAAGATTCACTTTCATACAATAGTTATCATAGAATTACTATACACTGAAAATCTCAACTATAACAATGCAACGGAAATAACAAGATTTAGAAATATTAACCATGCACAATAGACACAAGAAGAGAACACAAGAACACAAGAGTTTATCCTGGGAAACCCAAACTTGGGAGAAAACCCAATAAACTTTCTCTAGAAGAATTCAGTCCAAGATATTACCAGTACATCACCATCAATAACCAAAATACCATATAGAGAAGATCCTCCTCAAGGCCAGCATCACCAAGATTTAGCTCCTCAATAATATGACCAAGAATAACCAAGCAAGAGCTTCTCCAAGTGTGGCACACTCTCCAAGATAACTAGTAACCCCAAAATAGCGAAACTACAGCTGCAACTGCCTTGTGCGCACTGCAGAAGGCGCTGTCTGACTGTCAAACTGAAATGAGCCAGTCCTGTATTTATACTGATCTGGGCGCCAGTCTGGGGCCGACTTTTTATTTCTGGGTCTTCAATTTTATTATTTTCTGTCTTTTACTGGTGGGGCTGACTTCTCTTCCTAGGTCTTCAATTTCTTCCTGGGGCTTCTGTAATGGTGTAGATGGGTCTTCTTGTACTTTCTTGTGGAGAATGACTGCCTGAAGTTGCAAATCTCCAACAATATCTATCCTATTTTGTATTTGCCATTGGCATTCCCACCTATAGTATCAATGACTTAGTATCTATGTAATACATTTTGATTTGGATGACTTAATGAGAAAGCTGCAACTTATGGTTCTAATTTCTTGTGTGTTTGTCATTTGATCATCGTTGATGTAGTACTAGTAATTAAATTACAGAGGCAGAACCAAACTGTGAGCAAAGGCTCACTTGATTGCATTACAGAAGCCAATCATTACATTTAAATAACACAAAGAACTTTGAACTGACCTCCTACAAAGGTGGATCTGAAACCACCAGCAAACCCTAATTTGGACAGGCACACAACAACCCACAATCACTTAGTTACGTAAATCTTAACTAAGTATCATAATTTCTACATTATTCCAACACTCCCCCTTAATGGAGAAATGGATTTTCTACCACACCTAGCAACTCTCTGCAAATTTCAAATTTTGCCTTTCCCAGAGGCTTAGTGAAAATATCAGCCATATTTTCATCGGTGTTACAATAGATTAAGTCAATCTCTTTTTAGTATCTTTTCGGACAAATGATCTTTTGGTGCAATGTGTAGTTACGGCATGATACATAGGGGTTATTAGCAAGTTTGATTGAGCTTTGATTGTCACAATTGATAATTGTGGGTGCCTTTTGTTCTTCTTCCATGTCTTCAAGAATTCTCCTCATCGAGACAGCTTCACATGTAGTACTACACAAGGATTTTTACTTTCTGCCCGGTTATTGACAAAGCAGTTAGTTGTTCTTATTGCTCCATGGTCTGACCCAGACCAATTCTAAAGGCACTGCTTACTGTGGTTGACTTTCTGTCCACTAAGATTTCCATTGATCCAGTCGAATATCCACCTTAGCGTAACATCAAATTCCTTCGATTATATTTAATACCAAAATCAATAGTTCCTTTCAAATAGCGAAGGAATCTTTTTTCTGCTTTCCAGTGACTATCATGCGGCTTAATAGCGGCCCGACTAAGGATGTGACTAAGTAGGCAATATCGGCACAGTTTGTGGTGAGATAATTAGGACTTCCCACCCGGTTGTCGTCACGAGTTCCATCAATTCTTTGGTCTCATCACATCACCACATAGCTTAACGTTTTGTTCTAATGGAGTAGAGCATCACCTTACATCCATTCATATTAAATCTCTGAAGCAATTCCCTGGTATATTTGCTTTGTGTAACCGGTGTCACACCATTTTCTTTCCACATCTCACACCATTTTCTTTCCATTCCCAGTGACCCTAGGGAATGGGAGTAATATATGGATGGAGATGAAAGTGAAACCCTTAGAAGTCAGATCTAAGTGGAGTGAGATGTGAAGCGGTCTGCCTTGTAAGTCAAGTGATTGTTGCCCCAAAGGTGTAGTACTTATCCCAGATGATTGTACCTTCCGAGACACAAAGAAAGACACCTTGCAATGATATATGTTGGTATGGATCAACAACTTAAGCTTGCTATCCCTAATTTTAGAAGCGGCGGTTGGTTATATATGAAGCAAATAAGACATTTAAAATCAACATGTAAAAGCATAAGATTTACCAATGATATTTGTTGTCGTCCTTATACACAACTACAAACGTGGAGGTAGAAGTCCGCTCACTTAGTGTGTCCTTGGAGTTACAATGCCTAGGTTCAAAGCCCCTGTTGTCACTTTGACTTGAACCTCTTAGTCTAGGCTAACTCTTAGGGAAGCCAGGGGGTAGACCCTAGTTACTAAGATGATATTAGCGTTTAAGTTCTAGGAGTTGGTTTCAATTGGTTAAATGGTTGGGGAAAAATCTACCCTATGATGTAAGCAACAATGCAAGATGCAGCGGTATAGGATGACAGTCAAACCTTTCCCTGTTAACTAAGACTAGTGCACAAGATTGGGCGAGGGTCAACTAAATTAGAGAGGAGGTTGATTACAATAGATTTACAAAGATTACAATATTACAACAAGATTAAGTACAAACTAGATACAAATACAATAAAGAATACTTCAAGATTACAACAAGGATGAACTAAGACAGATACAATAGATATAAGATATCTGAGATACTAACTAACGGTTGCTTTCGTATGTGTCGCGAGGGGAAATAAAGATACTCAAGATAGAATAACCATCAACACATCAAACCAAGCATGCTAGCTATTACTCTATTAGACTGCTTATCAATAACACATAAACAATCACTCAAGATCCAATCAAAAGAGTGCCTCCAGGTGGATGCGCCCTTCTTGAAGGATCCCTTCTAAATATAGAAACAACAGTATAAATGAAAAGTGTTTGAAAAGTAAAGTTGTCCAGATCACAGATATAACCACCTAGGTACTTATCCACAATTCACAAAGATAACTTGCATGTAAAGTAAATGTAAAACCAATGTGCTTGCAAGTGTAAATGTAGATCACCGATAGATTGGCCAAAATGTGGATAAAGGATTGATTAAAGTTGTTAAATGAGATTCAATCCTATCCAAGTGCTAATCCAATACTTTCCTCCTCCTGTTACCAAGTAACCGCTGGGTGCTCAAGAAGTAAAGACAGCGAGGCCCACTAGCTCCACGAGGTCAGCCAAAGAAAGAGTACTCCAGAAAGGGCTCAGCGTCAGCAGAACCCGTTCCACAGCTGTCACCTTTCTGTTGCTTCCTTTAATCCCCGTTTAAATGGCGAAGATGGTTGGTAAAAGGTGTCCTATTAAGTCTAATGAGTTGTTAGACCTATGGACTAAGTATTTTAAATTGCTATGGACTAAGTATTTTAAATTGCTTGAGTACGTTAAGCTTGCTCAAAAGGTACCAAATGGGCCCAAAACTGAAATTGAAGTTAAGTTCTTAAACAATGAAATTATTGCATGTAAAGCATAAAGAACTTGAAATAATTTGTGGAATGAAAGCGATTATTTTAAACCATTAAAGTGCCCATGTTTGCATGCGATTGTTAAAGATGAATATTTGAGAAATAAATGACTTGCATGCAGAAATACTTGAAAAGAAAAGATTCTATCTATGCCTCCACGGGCTCTAAGCTAGCATTGGTTGTGCAAGGTCTACTCTAGATAATTTTAACCATTAGCATGCATGTAAGAAACCCACAACTAAACTAGCTAAGCTAATAAGGAAAAGGCAGAAGAAACTAAGCTAAAATTTGGAAATGAAAAATTGGGAAATGAAAGAGAAGGCAAGCCACTTGGGGACTCTCCTTTGGAAGCACTTACAATGCTTTTAGATAGAAGGAGAAGGAAATGAATTTTATTACCACTTTGAAGGGGGTCCTTGGAGGTGTTTTGTGACTGAAAGCAGACGACATGCACTCTTGACTTGAGATCGCAAAAAATCAGCAAGCTATTGCTTGCTGAAAATGCTACAACACACTCAACAAAGTTATGAAAATTTATGTTTTGCAACATAAATTTTCCACATATAAAACCATAAATTAAATGTATTAAAATGACCTATCTAAAGAGTTAGCAACCAAAATCAGAAAATGAATAGAAGCAGAAAGGTAAAATGAACAACTTATGGAGTTTCAGTGAGTGATGAGGTAGATCCTTGCTTGAATCTATCCCAACAACCCTCTTTGAGATGAACTGCAAATCTTGAACAAAATGTGAGAAAGAGAATATATAATGTGTAGCATGCATCAACAACACAACATAATTTATATTATGGACACATGCAAAACATATAAGCTAACAACAATACTATTGCTAGACTTAGCTAAGTAAACAAAATTTACCTAAGCATATATTCAATATCCACAAAGTATTCAAAACAACAACAGTATCACCTCACAATAGCAATGGAAATCTAGACAAAGTCTTGTACTCGAGTGTTCCTCAAAGCTCTTCTTTTATTACCAAGGGAAAAAGTTGTAGCAACAAAGTTGCTCAAGCTCTTCAAGAACAAATTGAATGAAACAAAGTGACAATGAGAGAGAGATGGTAGAAATTGGTATATAACAATACTCAAAGAGATGGTGAGAAGGAGATGAATGAGGGTCTCATTTTGTAGCAGAGACCAAGAGACCCCTCTTGGATCTTTGACAAGTGTCAAATATCCAAGCCAAGAGGAACTCCAATCAAGGAGGGTGCATGGCTTTTAGGGTTTGATGGATATGGCAAGTGTAGTGAGGTGGAGTGAGGTTAAGGAAGGCGCATTGGTCAAGAGGAAGGCCCACGCCTAGTTTTAAAACAACCTTCTACCTTTTTTGAGTGATGTTTCCACTTTTCCAGAGGAAGGTGCAAATCCCCATGGGGGAGTGTGAGATTTAGTGAGAGTGTGGGTTGAGTGTGTTGAACACACTCTTAAGGTGGCGTGGAGAGGTTAGGAGGTGCACCTCATGAAGGAGGGTCCCACGACTCACTTTAAGGTGAGTTTCTAAGTCCCACGTGGGAGGGGGGTGCACTTCCCAAGAGGGTCCACGAGGATCAAAGTTGGGGGATGAGTTTGGGGTGAATTAAAGGGTTGGGAAGGGTTTGGATAGGTTAGGATGGGTTAGTATAGTCTCTCTCATCATCATCCATGCTACTTCACTTCAATTATTCAATTATTACAAAATTGACATTTTCCCATGTCTTGGGTTTAACTTAGTCCTTTGCTTTTATGTGACTAAGATTCCTATGTGGACAAACACCTAACAAAACTTGTCCAGACTTATGGCTGAAACTTGGTCCATGGGTGTAGGGGTGTCTTTCCATTTCTTTTGAGCACAAATACCCTATCAAAAGCCAGGGGACCTAGTTTAATTAATTACAAAATTAATTAGTGAATTAATTAATTAAATTTCAACAACAGGAAATTTTAATTAATTAAAAAAACCTATCTAGACTCGATGGAATTCAACAAAACTTTTTGAGATGACTTACATGGTCATTTACATCATTCTAAATAGCGGCTACTGGAGGATGACTTCATTAGAGCATGCTACCACTTTGGGTTTGCAAGTGTGAGGGGGAAAATCAAGGGAAATTAATAAGGTTTGGTTAGGCCAAATTAATAACACAGGATAAAAACACTTTGTGAAAGGAACTCTCCTAATGTAAGAGAAATACAAGGTAACTGACCTAACTATGATCAATGCAAACCTATTACATTATTAAACCACACAGGGGTGCGGAAATTCCGTTTTCAAAAATGTGTGTTGGAGGCAAGAATTGCCTAGTAGAACCAAATAGTCTCTGACTTGTTTGCATCGATGATGCATATCTTCATGGTACATGGGTTGAGCTAGTTGAATAGGTGGTGTATTAATGATGAATTAGGCAATCAATTGGTAGCTTTTATGAGTGGGAGGTACTCCATATGTTTGTCTTGTATGCGGAAGTAACCTTGCACTACACTACTAGACACTTGACTTTGTAATGAGTTTTTATAAAGTTGTGATAAAGTGGTTTGCTTTTATTAAAGTGACTTTTAATAAAGTGTACCTTTTAATATTAAAGTGACTTTATCTCATAGAGTGCACATATGTTATAAAGTGAAAATGTACTTTAATATTTTAGAGTAGTTTATTTTGGAGGAATGAATCATGACCCTTGATCTTATAAAGGCAAGATTAGATCTTGGCCATTAGATCTAGGGTTGGAGAAGTTGAAGAGTCACTTTCAGATTATAAGAGAATGTATTGGGTAGTGTGCAAGATACATTGAGAAGATGAGAGGAGGTGATTGAGAGAGATTTTTTTTTGAGAGAGCTTGAGAGAGGGAAGAGGGCAACTGGCAACAAAGAGCATTTCCCAAGAGAAATTGGGCACAAATCCAAAACACATTGAGAGTCTTTGTAACCTACTTTGTTGTTGAATGTTGTATTGTACGGATCTGTATAGTCTATACAACAATGGTATGATTTCAAGGCAGCAACATTAACATACGGAAGTGAAATGAGTTTAAATTGTTATGTTTTGTTGGTGTTTTGGGCAGTTTTCTGTTGCTGTCTGTACAACTGCTATTTGGCACAAATTTTGAGGTCTTGAAAGAGAGGCGAGGGCATAAAACAATGTGAATTTTGGAGCACGTTTCCAAAGCCCGAAAGTTAGGAATTTGTTGGGTCTTGTAAGTTATTTCTCTTATTTTGTAAATGTATTGCTGGTGATATATCTTTCTTGAAGCTAATAAAATCTCTCTCTCATTTTGTTTCCCCACATTGGGGATTTCCCTAGCATTTCCTAAATTTTTGAGTATTTATGAGTTGAATGATTATTGTTCATTGTGTTTATTCCAACTAACAAGAAGTACTTGACAATGTGTATTTTCTGCTTATGGTATTTTTGAGTGTGGTTATACATTTAGGAGTTCATTTAAGACAATTATCTCTAGGTTTATAGAAGTGTATGACAATTTTTATAAGCTAATTTTGTCATTTAATTTCTACATGGTATCAAAGCTTGGAGCTCACGAGTGATAGCGAGCAATGATATTTTTGGGCATGTTTGAAGGGGAAATTTGTTGCTTGTTTTCCTTTGAGTAGTGACAGGGAATATGGTTGCATGCATTAGATTTGAGGATGGGTTGGATGGCATTTCCAACTAATTTGTAGTGGAAGGTCCGGATGTCAGTTTTTTCTCAAGGAGAACAAGATTTGGAACTATGTCAATTCTGTTGTTGTGGCTCCCACATGAGATCTTGTTGCTTTGGATTTGCATGAGTAAAGGAGGCCAAAGCTCAGATGATCATTCTGGATGGTGTGAAGAACCCTCTCATTCCACATCTGTTTGAGAATAAGACAACTTATGAAATGTGGGAAACTTTGAAGAACTTATTTGAGGCTAAGAATGCCAACAGGAAGATGGCCTTGAAAGATAAGTTGCATCACTCGAAGATGGCTAAGGGTGAGGATGTTGCATCCTATCTTACTCGACTAGCCCAAGTTAAGGATGAGTTAGCTGTAGTGGGAGAGATCATCTCATAAGTCGAGTTGGGGAGGATAGCCTTGAAAGGCTTCCTGAAAGAGATAGGATGTCTTTGTGAGAAGTGTTATTATTGTGAGTGGAGTCGAGAAAAAATTTCCAGATTGGAGCAGGTTTTGGGATGACTTCACTTGGGAGGAGATCTGGATGGGGTCTCATAACAATGGTTAGAAGGAAGGCAATTTGAGAGAATGTTGCTCTTAGCACCAAAACAGAAGAAAGGAAATTAGGAGGGACTTAGGTAAAGTCAGTCAATTGCGGTGTAACAGGTTAGAACACCTTGCTTCTCAGTGTCTTGAGAAGAAGAAGAAGGAAGGAACATGAGGGGCACGAGAAAGCTGCTACAACAACCATGGAGGACTTTTTCTTCCAAGTTTGACAAGGAATTTTCTTTGATTACCCTAATAGTATCGATTAATGGTAGTGGAGGATTTGGGTGTGATATCAGATGGATTGTTGACAACAAAGCCTCTTGTCACATGACGAGAACCTAGCGAGTATTCCTTTTTATCACCGAGACAGGTCCTAACGGCTGAGTGGTAAATGAAGTTGTTATGGTGTGAGATGTACATGGAGTTGGAAGGGCTAGATTCCGACTTCAGTATGGGGATTCTTGGAGCTTGATGGAGTTCTCTATGTTCCAGGGTTGAGGGTTAGCTTACTCTCAGTCTCAACCCCTTGGAGGATGTTAGATATTGTATATTGTTCAAGAGAGAACATGCCTTTTCTCCTGAGAGGCGGACACAGGTTGAACCATAGTTGATTGGTGATTGGGTGGACAAGTTGTACATGTTGTGATGACAACCTTCAGGTTATGATTCTACGTCGGATGAGGAGTAGGAGGCTCCTTGAGAGACCTGTGATGGTGCCAAGGATTTAGTCTTGCATTTCGAGAGAGAAGAGCGCAAGTCTCTTCTGAGCACTGGAAAAAGGCTCAGCCAAGTTGATCGAACCGATGCTCAAGGTGAAGTGGATTCTCTTAGGAGCTCAAGGTTCAAAGTAGCTGTCAAGAGAAGATGTCCCTCTGGTTTTGATGTACATGGAGGTGTTGAGGATGGCTCCAGGTTGGCTCCAGGTTCAGAGGAAGCTCCTACTGCGAACAATGTGATGGGACGGGATGATGGTGATGGCAGCGAGTACTTCCCTAGCTAAGAGGGAGAGTTAGCTTATAGCTGGGAGGTACTCTGCATGTTTGTCTTGTATTTGGAAGTAACCTTGTACCTACATTACTAGACACTTGACTATATAATGGGTTTTATAAAGTTGCGATAAAGTGGTTCTTTTATTAAAATGACTTTTTAATAAGTGCTATCTGCTAATATTAAAAGTGAATTTGTCGCCAAAGTGCGCTTATATGTTAAAAAGTGAAAATGTACTTTAATATTTTTAAAGTGATTTATTTTGGAGAATGAATGGGGACCCTTGATCACAGCCATTAGATCTAGGGTTGGAGAGGAATTGAAGGTGTTAATGTTTATGCCATTATTATAGTTCTGCATTTCAATGGATAAGAGCATCCTTAGAACAAGATCCAACTGAGAAATACACATTCACAAGAGACACAGCAATTTATCTAGGAAACCCTCTAGGGGAAGAAAACCCAACAAAAACTTCTTTATCATAAATTGCTAATACAATGTTCAGAGATAACTCAAGCCAATACCGATAGTCCTCTCAGGAATGCGCCACTCTTCTTCTCCTCTCTCCAAGCTGCAATTAGAAACTTGCCTCATAGAGATGAGCAAGTGAGTTGTGTGATAAGTGAGGCACTAGCCTCCCTATATATAAAGGCTGTACGTGTGAAGAGGTTTCATTGGGGAGCCGACCTCTCACTCTGGGTGGGTGACTACCTTTATTATATTCACGGGTCTCTTAATTAGCTAACTTTGGGACCGACTTCTTATTCTGCCTATTATAATTGTGCATTGACCAATCAAAAGGGGATTTGGTCCTAATATGATTACCAACATGATTCAATAATCCACAATGGGGATTAATCCTATGAATAAAATAATAATAATAATAAGAATACTCTTTGCGGTTACATTGTTCAACCGAGAAGGGTAACTTTTTGATTATAAGAGAATGCATTGGGTAGTGTACAGAGACACATTGAGAATAGTTTGAGAGAGAGGAAGGGGCAGGAGGTTACATTTCCAAGAGATTAGGCACAAATCCAAGAGAGGGGGTTTTAAAGTAGTAGAGAGTCTGCGTAACTTGCTGGCATTGAGAGAGGTCCGGTATGGGATGGTGGGGTCGTACAATATTCAAGGGGTGTAGATTTGAAGGCAGCATTGCTACCGTGGTCAAGGCAGTTTTCTGGTGTTGGTGTTTTGGGCAGGTTTCTGTTGCTGTGCGTACAATTGCTATTTGTATGATTTGAGGAGTCTTGAAAGAGAGGAAGCGGGACCATTACAACAATACATGATATTTTTGGTATGTTTCCAAAGGAAGAAAGTTTGGAATTTGTTAGGTCTTTGTAGTTATTTCTCTTGGCTGTAAATGTAATATTGCTGCTGATATATCTTTCTTGAAGCTAATAAAATCTCTATCTCTCTCATTTGGGTTTCCCCACATTTGGGAGTTTCCACAGCATTACCTAAATTTTTGAGTATTTCTGAGTTGAATGATTGTTGTTCATTGTGTTTATTTACTTTGCTAAAGTACTTGGCAATGTGTATTTCTGCTTATGGTATTTTACGGTGTGGTTATACATTTCTGAGTTCATTTAAGACAATTATCTAGGTTGCTAAGTGTATGACATAATAATTTTTATAAGCTGATTTTTGTCATTTAATTTCTACATCAATTATGACTTAAATATGGCACTTTGAGGTTGAATAAAGAAAGTTGTTATAACATGTATTTTTCTGCAGAAGAGTGCGGCCTTATGGCTGTAGCATTCAATGGCATGCATCAACAAAATCAACCATGGAAGGGTGCTAAGAAGTAGCCCAAAAGGTGCGCCCTGGTTAGTAGACTAGGTGAGTGAAGTTAGAGAAAAATATTAGGGTTAGTTTGTGAGATAAAAAAGATTTATCAGCTAGGGTTATGAAGCCCTAATGACATGGGTTAAGTTTGTATGTAATTAAATAGTGGGAGGGAGGGATGCCCTAGTAGGGGAAGACTCCCTCTCAATGTATGTCAACTCAAGCAAGAGATCTTTCAAAAGACAAAATTTCCCGTTTTTTCCAAGGCAATGATTTTGAGTCCAATGCAAAAATAAATGACTAATTATTTGAAGAAAAATTGGGTTAATGGAGTCAAGTAACTGAACTAGAGATGCTACTTCTTTGGGGTTGTAAATTCTGTAGCACCCTAAAGTAAATTATCTCTAAGTTAGGGTTTGAGAATGAGGGTGTAAATCCTCTTACTTCCTCAAACAAACCCTTACAACATCAATAAACTTCAAGCAATAAATGGTGAGAGACTAGAGTGGGGTGTAAATCTCTTACTTCCCATAGCTCTAACACAACAATCCTTGACTTTGAAACAAATGATAGCATAATAGTAAAAGACCATACCAAAATCCAAGAAGATGCTAAAGTTAATCCACCATAAAGCTATAAACCATTCATCAAGGCTAGGCCTCACTCCTCCATCAACCATTCATCGAGATAGCCATAAACAAATGCAAAAGAGACAAATATGCCAAGTGTAGTAAAAATTTCATACCAATACTTCTCACAAATGAGGGGGAGTTATGTCCAAATGAGATCTTAAGATCTCTTATTTATACAAATGTCACCAAGGTGACTTGTCAACATATTAATGGGTAAACCTGGGATTAGGGTTCAACAACCATAATCTTGCCCCTTTAACAAAGTAGTAGTAAACAATTCATTTAAAATTTCACTTTTGCACAAATAAAACCTTAGTTTACATGGACGTCACCCCTATAGGGGACGTTTTAACACTTAGGGCAAGTGGATTTGGTTTTGGAGAAGCATGGGTAGGCCTCTAAAGGCTACATGTCAAGCATCTATGCAATCTCCTCATGGCCAAGGCCTCATCCTCCTCAAAGCGTCCATGTGTCAATGAGTGGTAAGTTGGTAACACCACCACCAAACCCCAACACCCCAAATGGCGTCAAAGAGCTAAAGAAGGCGTTTTGCCCCTCTGGAGCCATCGTTTGGCAATAATAATTTTGGGCTAGACCTTCCACATCATCTTCTAGGTCCCAATACTGCCGTCTTTGTGATCCAGAGCATGTGGACCCTTGGCATCCAACATTGGGCTTGCATTATGGAAGCCAAGCTAGGCTTGTTCTTCAAAGCATCCACCAACTAGGTCACGCAAAGACAAATGGCTGCGCCCTCCAAGGATATCAAGTTATAAAATCATGATAAGTGAATCCAATCAATAAATGAGCATGTAAGCATGGTAAGAATCACTATATCAAACAATTAATTGCTCAAAGACACTATGCGACTTGTCAAAGCTTAAGTATGGGAGGGTTGGCCGAGGTGTCCTGTGGGTAGATCTTGCCCTAGGTCAAGGAGAGTTTGCAAAAGATCCCTCTCTAAGCCATGTAAGAGGTGGGTGAAGTGGTTGGGGTCCAGACTTAATGGGCATAGGGGCTCATGACATACAAGAGGGTCTTAGTGTCTCATTCATAGGTGCCTTTGTAGAGGGTGTGGGTCCTTAGGTCGCAATGCACTTTTTCAGACCCATCATTTTGTTAATGTTTATCTTTGATGTTAGTTCTTTGCATTTCATAAGATGGAAGCATAATATAAACAAGATCCTTGAGAAATACACATCCACAATAGACACAACATTTATCTTTTGGGGAAACCCTCTAGAGGAAGAAAAACTGACAAAACTTCCTTATCATAAAAGCTTGTACAAATGTTCAAGAGATAACTCCTTGTCTGAAGAATCACCTCCAGAGATAAGCCACCCTTCTTCTCCTCTCTCCAACTTGAAATGTCAACTTGCCTCCATAAGATAAGAGCAAGTGGGGAGTATTAAGTGAGAGCAGCCTCTTATTTATACTAATGTACGTGTGAAGGTCCACCATCTTGGCAGGGCCGACCTCTCTCAGCAGGTGGGTAAAATCCACCTTTAATTAAATCAGCCCTTTAATATAGCTATTTGGGGCCGACTTCTTGGTAACTTTACATTATAATTGTCCAGGTAATGAGGAAATCCGCAAAGGGGATTTGAATTCCTTATACAATTACCGACATGGTTAATCCCCAATGGGGATTAACCTAATAATAAAAATAATAATAGCCAACATGATTAATCCTGATGGGGATTTAATAAAATAATAATAATGACATGATTAATCCACAATGGGGATTTAATCCAATAACAAAATAATAAGAATGCTCTTCGCAGTTACATTATTTCAACACATTTGCCATTCTTTTATTCTTTCATAATTCTAAGGAAAGGTTGAAGGTCACTGCCCTAGCGTGGTGTCCAGATAATGGCAATGTCACCCACAAACACCTAGCGGAAATGAGAAGGCTGGCTTGTGATGAGACCCCCTTTCTCTCAGCTATGCAACTGAGAGCCATTACCTTGGTTTGGTGACCAGATGATGGCAATGTCATACTACTAGATATTCATGGAAGTGATAGGTCGGCTCGTGATGAGACCTCCTATCCTTGAACTAACCTTTTAAGCATTTTTTATTATATTGTGGGTCCCCTTTACTCAAAGATAAGCGTTTCACTGCTTTCTTGGGTGATCCTTGGGTGAAGCATCTAGAAGGTTCATACAAGGCTTTTATCTTTTATCCAACATCAATCCCTCTGGGCCTTCAACCCCTTCTTCCCATAGAATGAGGGACAACCCCTTCTTGGGTCAATACACCATAAAATCTCAAGAGATAAGGAAATGGGGGGAAATAATGATGGAAAGTGGTAAGTATGGTCGAGAACGGTACGATGGCTCTTCAAGGGAGTTCCTAGTAGCAAACCCATCCCCAATGAAAACCACTCACTAGGGCACGATGTCAACCACCAAGGTGAAGCAGGGCAAAAGGCATAATGTCCAAGCGTATATCATGAAATCTAGAGCAATCTAAGATACAACATACTCAAATGGCTTAAATATTGAAATGATGCTCACCATAATGTTGACTTGTACCTCATGGAGCAAGGCCCATGTGGCCTTCCGGAAGCCAGCTGATGTGGTGGATGCCATCTGGAAATCTGTGACCATCTGTGGTGGTGAGAGGGTTTTCCAACTGTGCCAAAAGGGTACTACTGGGCATGTAGTTTTCTCGACACTCTATATTTGCAGCCTGAGGGCCTCGAGACATAATCTCCTTAGTTATCCACAAAACGGGGATAACGGAGCTCATCCTGTGTAATGTTCACAAACATATGCTGGAACTTAACACCCAGATTTGTGTAGGCAAATCTGGTGTTAACATTGCTCTAACTAGGGCACACTAGGGTCCTATGAGATGTTGAGAATCCCAAAACTTTGAAGTTGATAAAGATATGTGAACAAACACTCGGGAACATGTCAATGATTCAAATCATTCTCCGGAGATAACCCTAGGACTTGAATTAACTCAATGCAACTGCACCCTAACTCAGTACACAACTTCTGGCTTTTAGACCCGAAAAATATGTTAGCTTTTTTTCCAAAGCTGCCAGTACATGCAGATCTGCACTTTTTAAGAGCAGATTTGAAGTGTTTTTACATAAGATTTGCATGGTTACCAAGGCAGAATTAATTCTTTAGTTGTAGATCTTTATGCTGTCCAGATTTATTTCACACAGATTTCAGGTCTGATTTTTGTATTTATTTTGCAATATGAAAGAGTATTTTGTCTCCCGGGTTTATATTTTATCTCTAGATTGCATAGGAATTCCCTCTAGGCTAGCAATCACCATCCTGAAGCATAGAGGGATTGCGTGAGGTGATATTGTCACCTTCCCTAGTTACCTTTTAACTGGATGGTTTTGAGTGTTAATATTGCCCATCATTTATCTGTTATTATTTTTTTGGAAACTATTTTCATATTTGAGCTTTTCGATCACAGATATGAATCTTAAAAATTGAATACTTATTATTATTATTATTTTTTGTTGAAATTTGATATTTGATTATAGTAGAATAGGTAGGTCCTTTGCAGATGAGCATATCGTGCAACGAGAGAGCAGGAAGAATTTTCCCCTACCCATACAGGTTTAAATCTCACTGAGGTTTGTTCTAATGGGAAAGTACGGGGGACGGGGAGGGGGGGGGAAGGGGGAAGCCTATAAGCCCATCTAGGAACACATTTGAGATGCATGTAAGGGTTATACCCTCTTGATTTATATGGAGTTGGCAAGGTACCAACAATCGTGGTCGTGTTTAAGTGCTTGAGGGTGGGATGAGGTGTTTCCAAATATTTTTATGTGAGCCCATGGGGTTAGCTCCACTGGTTGTTGGGCGTTTGGCAAGTTCCATGCCAATAAGTGCCTAGTTCAAATCTCCCCGGGTGAGGTGCACTTGTTTACATCGACATGTTTACTAGGAATGCCATCCACAAATGTGGGGAATCATCCATTGGGTTTCCCTGTGAGGTTTTCCTTGGAAAAAAAAAGAACAGGTAGGTCCTTTAGGCCAAGTTTTTTTTGAATAAAATGCTTCTTTTAACTATTTATGCAAATGTATGTACAATGGCTTTTGGTACAAAAAAAGTGGGCTGCATATGCAGCCACCACAAGCACTAGAAAACCCAAAATTTGGCTTTTAAACCAAATTGGGTGTCAAAGGATGTTAAAAAGGTGAGCATAAAAATAAACTGTACAATACTACAGTCTGGTGCATAGGAAAATTTGAAAACCAGAGACTGGGAAACTAAGGTAGGCTAGTTTTACTGTTTTTATGGCTGATGTGTAAGAATCTTTTTAAGGTTGATGTGTAAGGCTCTTTTAACTCATTGACAGTAGAGTAATAGAGGAGAGTAATTATTAATGTGGAACGAAATCCCACCCTAGGGATATGCCACTGTAGTAAATTGTAATAGCTTGTAATACTTCACATAAATAGCAACCACAAGGCAGAGAGGGCCCACAATGGATTGCTAATTTTGTTAGAGTAGATTTCTTGAGGATTTTTCATCTTCTGTGCCACTGATGACAGCCATATCAAAATAATCAGCAGTGAAGTTACTTTTAGTTGTAAAATGTCTCCTGTGGTTGCAAAGGGTCTTTGGATATAAATTTATTTCTTTTTATAAATTTGTATTAATTGTTCTCATAGTCAGATTTACATAAAGAACTGAGAAACAGGGACTGTGTTTCTCTATGAACCCAAAGTAAACTATCTAAGCTGTTCATAAGTTTGATAAGAAAGCTGTTTGTTGCCCTTTACTAGTAGGGCAAATGTTATTCTGTTCCAGTGTCTGGGATGCATGATTTGTTTGTAGATGACTATCGTTAGTTGAGACCTAATTAGTAATTACTAAGGGCTATACAAGCTGTGGTTCGTTTTTAAGCAGGTCAAGTATGTATGTTCCTAAAAGTGCTCAAGCTGTGTTTGTGGAAGTTTTGAATTCCCATAGATTCATGTTATGTGCACACACAGTTGTCAAAATGGTTATATTTATAAACTCACACCATTTATTTCTTGATTGGAATTCCCTATGGCTCGTTTAGAAATTAGGACACATTTTGAAAAAAGAGGTCCTGGACACGAGACCTCTAATTGACATTTATTCTTCTCATCACAGGTTATGCCATACAGCACAGGCTGCAAGACTTCTCTGTCAAATTTTGAAGCTGGACAGAATTACAGGGTGTGCTATCAGCTCGAATAAGTTGATTTATGTGCTAAATCTACAGTATCTGTTATAACCTAGGATAAATATATGTGGAAAACTTGTTAATATCGTAACTTTGACGAAGTCTCTCTAAATGAAACTTTCATTTTGTAGGATGTGACAGATCCTGCAATAATGGTGTCTTTTCCATTAAAAGATGAAGCAAATGGTGGAGCCCTAGTAGCATGGACAACTACACCATGGACTCTTCCTAGTAATCTTGCTTTATGTGTCAATGCAAATTTTGACTATGCAAAGGTTTGTAAGGGTGAACTTGTTGTGAATTTTACTCTCTGCTCGTAGAATGATTAGGTATTTTATCCTTAATATGTGAAATGACGATACACTGCTTTGCATTCTATATTAATAATCAACAAAGTTTGTCATTCAAGGTGTTGCAGTTTGAAAGAGTGAACCTTGAAAGTTTTATAGGGTATCTTGTTTCACTAGTTAACATGTGGATGCATTTCCCTGTTTTTTTTGTGGTGCATTTTTTTTAATATTTTTTAATAATTATGACCATAAGCACAACTCAGTGGAGAGCTAGGTTTTGGTTTGGCTCTAGACTTTAGCATAGGGGTTTATCTTTTTACTTTCATCCTACTCAACTCTGACAGGCTAAACTTGGAAAATAGATGGGATGCAGTGGAATATGTATATCTTTCATTTATCGCAAGATGGACTTAACATGAATTGAAAATTCATTTCCACACTAGCTTATGGGAGTAAAAACACTCGATTGGAAATTGGGTAGAACACTCAACATTTTTTTATTTTTTAGAATTGTAAGAAAGGGTTGTTGATTTGACCTAATATCTAATATTTTTAAGTCTAATTCTAAAGTTTGAACTAGGTCCATGCATCAACCAATTATCCCGATCTCTAACATGATGCCAAATTGTCATTCCCTTTGTTCCTACCGAAATTTCAGATATGTCTATAAGTAAATCATTTCTATTTTTGTATTTGTATACAAACATTTGTTATTATTAAGAAGTTGTTCTTTGACCTGCGTCTTGTTAAATATTACAAAAGAGTCAAGACATTTATGTTTTAAAATTGGTCCAACTAGGGTATTATTGTCTCTAGTCTCCTTTGCTTAGGCATTTTGCGAGTGTTATCTAGCACACATGCTATAACCGATGTCACATGGTTTGGGTTTGAATTCGTTTTGGCAACAACGGAATTCGATCAAAATTTGAATGTTTTGATGAAATTCGGATAAAATTTGCTATTAGGTTTGTCCATATATATATTCCAAAATTTTCAAAATATGTAAAATATAATAGTTTGAAATAGATTCCATACCTTTATGAAACATTATAAAGTATGATAAAAATCCAATGCCAATAATATCACTAAACATATAAACATATATAAGTAACGAACAATGATAAAATCCAATGCCTTCATTAAAATTTAAACATATAGTGCAATGCCATTGGGAATAATTCAGGGACTGGGACCTTAGCTGAGGTTTGAACAATGTGGAACAATCTGTGAGAGGTAGAGTAGTTGCACAATTTGTGTCTGCCATGGTGTCTACTGGTCATGAACTGAACACTAGAATTGGAAACCCTTTTGCAGCCTTCACATTTCATGAATTCATAGTTTCTGAATTGGGGATCAAGCCCCCAACCTTGATGTAAGACACTGGTCATGAACTGAACACTAGAATTGGAAACCCTTTTGCAGCCTTCACAATTCACGAATTCATAGTTTCTGAATTGGGATCGAGACCCCAACGTTGATGCAAGATATATTTGTGAGCCTTGATGACAGTCACAGTTTTTGAATGGGGAACAAAGGCAAATGCAACCTTGAAGACAATTAGTATTTGGCTTGGCTGTAATGAGGTGAGAATCATGACAGTTGCCACTGCCAAATAATTTGTGAGCTGACATGAGTGTGCATCATGGCATTAGGTTGGTTGAGAGCATGAGGTGAAGCTCCAAGCAAGTTGGGAGTTAGAACTTGAGTAGGAAAATAAAGCAAGTGAAATGCAATTAGGTTAGTTTAGGTTTTATCTATATATTTATTTCATATAAGGGAAAAATGAATTCCATAACGAATTCGACAATTTTAATGATAAAGGTCGGCTTCTTGACAGATTCAGTTTTTGAGAATTTGATTTGGAGCACCTAATCAAATTTGAAATTTAGGTTATAATTCACCAAATTTTGAACTTCAAAGATGTAATTTGGCGAAGCCTACTCAGGCTATAGCTCACTTTCATTATGAATCACTTTTGCAACATCTCACTTTCATTATTTGGTCTAAGAGATGATGATATTGTTGGGTATGTGTTATATATTCTTTGCACGACCAATCCCACACGCTTTGTTGCGCTGGGCGCAGCGAGGGGGTCACAAGGGGGGCGGAGCTCACCAATTTTTTTTTGGGTGGTTTTTGCATCCGTTTTTAGCAGTTTTCAACACACAGTTTTCGCTTTTGGCGGTTTTGTGGTGCATGGGTTGATTTGTGGCTTAGCTCACTTTTTCTAATTTTGGTTAAGGAATTAGGGTTGTAGTCTAATCCGAGTCAATGGATTAGGGGTTTTGGATGCCGTGGGATCCTGTATATACTGTATTGTAAACACTGAAGAAAAATAATGAATAAGAATTAGAGGTGCAACTCTAAACATGTTACTGGTTTTCCCAGTTTGGGTTTCCAAGGTAAATCTCTGTGTATATGTGTGATTGCAATTGTGTTCTTTTCTGTTTTTTAAGAATCTGTGTGTGCATTGCATTACTATAAAAGATTTAAAACTTACATTTGCTATCAAAGCATTTATTGGCTTCAAGGGGATGCCCCTGTGGCTAGGGGTTTGGATTCGTTCTGTAATAAACCTTGTTACAATGGTGAAAAGAAATGGTAAGCAACTCAAAAGTAGAGATCGAGAAATTTACTGGGCAAAGTTTTGAGTTGTGGAAGCTCAAGATGGAAGATCTGTTGGTAGACAAAGATCAATGGATCACTGTGGATCCAGGTACTGCACCTACAAGAATGTCAACAAAATACCGAGCAAAGTTGGATTGGAAGGTGAAGAGCACAATTCGATTGTGTCTCTCAGATTTAGTATTACTGAATGTGTCAGGGGAAGCTACAACCAAGGCATTATGGAATAAGTCAGGGGCTTTGTATTAGTGAAAGTCCCTGGTAAACAAACTGTTCATGCGGAAGAAGCTGTACAACTTGAGGATAAAAGATGGAGACTCGGTGACAGAGCATGTGAACGCCTTCAATACTGTAGTAAGTCATTTATTGTTTGTTGATATTAAGATTTGTGATGAAGATAAGTGTATCAATTTATTGTGCTCTTTACTAGACACATGGAATAGTCTGGTTGTGGCCATAGGTAGTAATGTAACTACTTTAAGTTTCGATGATGTGGTCTCATCCTTGTTGTCGGAGGAGATGAGGCAGAAAAACATGGAAAGCTAGAGCACATATGCCTTATTTGCAAGAGGATGCTCCCAACAAAGAAATATAAATAAGTCCTCAAGTGGGAGATCTAAATCTAGGGGAAGATCTAAATCTCCTGGAAAATTTGTATAGGTATGTTGGAGATGTGGAAAAGAAGGGCATTACAAGAAACAACGTAGATCCAAAAGTGTTGAGAGAGGGAAGGGATCTGATGATGCCTCTTGTATAGAAGCAAAAACCTCCGCAGATGGAGGGGATGTGTACTTGGCTTCTTCAAGCACACATGTAGATCATGAGGAATGGTTGTTCGACACAGGTGCATCCTTTCATATGACTCCTCACAGGAAGTGGTTTTGCAAATATGAAAGGTATGATGGGGGTGATATTTTTCTAGGAGATGTCTTGACAACCAAAATCATTGGACGCGGAGAAGTCAAGTTGAAGCTCATGGATGGTAGGATTAGAACACTCCCCGGTGTTATGCACATCCCAAGATTGGCCAGTAATTTGATTTCTGTAAGAAAGATGGACGATGTAGGTGTAAAAATAGTGTTGTTTGAAAAGGAAACCTGCAGGATGGTTCAAGGGGCAATGGTGTTGTTGAAGGGAGTTTGGATTGGAACTATGTATAATCTGTTGGCTAGCACTATTAGTGATGGGTGCAATAGTGCCATTGTTCATGAGATTGGAGCTAAAGAAAGAAAAGCTCCTATAGTCTTCGGAGAAAAGACTATGTTGTGGCATCAAAGACTGGGGCATATTGGAGAGAAGAGCCTTCGAGTACTAACGATAAAAGTATGGTTGAAGGTATGTCCAATTTCCCTCTGGATTTTGATTTCTGTGAACATTTCTTATATGGGAAGCAAAATCGTGTAAGATTCTCCTTTGGTGCTATGAAGGCAAAGGGAATATTATAGTTGGTACACAATGATGTATTTCGACTTGTGTTGGTTCCATCACTGGGTAAATCTGTGTACTGTCTCATTTATAGATGACTTCTCGAGGAATACATGGATTTATTTCCTCAGGAAGAAATTTTAAGTCTTGGACAAATTTAAAGAGTTTAAAGCTCTTGTGGAGAATCAGACAAAGAAGAGAATTAAGGTGCCGAGGTCAGATAATGGTGGAGAATTTTGCGGAAATGAATTCGAAGAATTCTATAAGAAGTGGTATAACAAGGAAAAAGACTACTCCATACACAACTCAATAGAATGGAGTTGCAGAAAGGATGAACACGACACTGATGGAGAAAGCAAGAAGCATGCCGGTGGTGTCGAGTTAGGATAGGAATTCTGGGCAGAGGCAATGGGTACTGCATGTAACCTGGTCAATCGATCACCCTCATCAGCGTTGGATGACAAGACTCCACACAAGGTATGGACTAGTAAGAAACCCTCTCTTCAACATCGTAGGGTATTTGGCTATGATGCCCATGTACACGTTCCAAAGGAAAATAGAAGTATGCTAGATAAAAAGGCCGAAAAGTATATCTTTATTGGCTATAAAGATGGTTTGAAAGGTTATAAGCTTTGGAACCCAGAAACTAAGAAGGTAGTGTATAGTCGACATGTGGTATTTAGAGAAATCAAAGATGTCAAATAGGAAGTCCTACCAAGGGAGGAAGAACCAGAGAAAATAGAGTTTGAATTGAAGGATAATGAATCAGACTCTACAGAAGAACAAGAATAATAATAAGAAGAGCCGCATACTCCAGTATTGAGGAAATTGGTTTGGGAAAGAAGACAACTGGAAATGTATACTCCACTTGATTTTCGTTCAAAATTTGATTTGTTTATTACTGATTATGATCTTAGAACTGTTAGGAAGCAGTGGATTCATAGGATGGCAAACTCTAGAAAAAGGCCATGGTGGAAGAAATGGCAGCCTTGGTCAAGAATGAGGCTTGGGATCTAGTGGAGTTGTCGATTGGAAGAAATCCCATTCATAATTCTCCCTGAACATGCTTGGGACGCTTTTTTTCCTTCGAAATGGAAAGGGCTAGGCACGAGTACTTATCATTCTTAGGAATGTGGGGTGGGGGTCAACTATGTTGCCTCTCTTGGCACTAACACATAGCTTGACCAACTCAATGGTGAGGGCTTAGATTTTGAGTTTGGTTGCTAGAGACATGGGCTAGGTAATCCACTTATCGATTTTCTTTGCAATACGTTGGAGGATCACCTCCCAAAGCTCCTTAGGGAATGATTGGAATGAAAAGGGGATGCTAGAATTTGATGACTCGTGAAGGATATAACCACGCCAATCAATCGTAGCAAGCCAACTGAGGACTTCTCTTTATCTCAACTTGTAGCGTTGAGTTTTGGTTGGTTAGATTTTTGAATTTGCAGATCGAGAGAAAATTTTTGGGCAATCTGTTGTGTTATTCATTGTTGCTTTTTCCTCTCGAAGGGTTAGAAATGAGTCATTAACAAAATGTCCATTTACCAATTGTCCATCATTAGAGTGTGGGAGGGGTATTCCCTTAATAAGCCCCTGGGACACTCGATTCTAGAGTAAGTAGCCAAGGGCTTTAACAACCATGACATACAATGTTGGAGACAACAAGCATCCTTGTTTGATCTATCGGAAGAGACTAATCACCTTGGATTTAGCCAAAGTAATGGATATGGATGTTGAGGCATCAACAAACAATGTTTCCAGAACCTCAAGAAAAAATGCCCAAATCGCAAGGTTTTTTGGCAAGGATGAATGGCCACTCCACTTCGTCATAGGCCTTCTTCAGATTGATTTTGATGCCCACAAAAGGGTCAACTTACCTAGTGTCATTAGGAGTTCCCTCCCAGGGTCCGCTTCCTCTCTGGAATTGCATTCCGGTTGGGAGCATCCAGGGAGTGCACTCCAGGGCTCCTTGGGACACTCCCTGCCCCTATGGGGAGTATGGCGCTCCTTGGGACTTTCTTGGAGTAGGGTGTGTGCTCCCAAGACGCTCCTTGGATGCTCCCTGGGGCCACTTAGATGCTCCAACGCATGAATAAAAAATACCTTTTATTCCTTCTAATTTTTACTTGGAGGTGTACCTAGGGGAGGTTTAGGATTTAGGGGAAAGTAAGGAGGGAAATAAAGGAGCTCCTCCCCCACTCTTTTCGTCATTCTTTCATTTTTGTGTGCTTGAGCTTAGATTAGGCAGCTTGGTCTTCTTGCAGGCTTTTAAGAGCTAAAGAGGTAAAGCCCAAAGCCCACGTGGAGGCCCACACAACAATTGTGGTGGTTTAAAGAGGAAGGAGTAGTAGATAGAATCATAGATATTAGAACAACTGCTTCTCTTTTTTCACTACTTTATATGTAATAGATGATAGATTCATAGTATTTAGCAACTAGCCCAGTGTAGTGTTTTGAACCTTTCGATCTTCATACTTCAGTGTGCAGATGGCTTATTTTGTAAACATAACGATTTGGTCACGTTGAAGTTGCTGGATAACCTATTTCATTCCATCAGTTTATATGGATTAAAAATTTGTATGTTTGTTTGTAATTGCTAGAATCTAGATGGTTGATTCTCAAATGATTAATCATTAATATACCATGGATGCCATTTCTATCTTCATAATAATGTAGTATTCATCTACAAGTAGCACAAATACAAATGTTTTCATATATTCTGCAACTAATTTTGTATTTTACATGTTTTTTTTTGAATATAAACGCTCACAGGATGCTCTGCTCTTGAAGTTTTTTGGGAAATGGCACTCCCGCTCTCGTTTTCGCTCCTGCCCTGCACCATGCTTTGGTAACCTTGAGCTTACCCCTCCTCCAACATAGTATTCTCGTCAAAGGGGGATCACTAATGTGTCAACTGTCCCTTCCTCCAACATTGTATTAATGTTGAGGGGGAGCCCTGTGAATGGTTAGTTGACCCTTCATCCAACGTATTATTAACATTAAGGGGGAGGCTGGGAAGGGTTGACCGACCCTTCCTATACATTAGTATTCTAGGCATCCAAGCCCAAGCACCTATCCCATTCCATACTATTGCAAACAATGACAGTATTATCTAGAATGTAATGAACTCTTATAAATCCTATTTGCTTAGGATTGATAATTGTCAACGAGGTGTATTTGAGCCATAGAGCTAGGGCCTTACATAAGATCTTGCATGACACATTAAGGAGGGCAATAGGCCTCTAGTTGGTAATCAATTTTGGGTTCCCTAGCTCGGGAATAAATTTGATCATGCCTCTGATGATGTCCTCACCCAATGATTGCTTATGCATATCTTCCTTGTATAGCTAGAGAAAGTCCATCCCAACAAACTTGTCAAGGTTTGGGGATTTATCATCAACCAGCTCCATCAAGGCCATACTTATCTTACCCAAAGTCAACTATTGGTCACACATTTGTTGATGCTCAACCAACAACCGCCATGAAACCATATCAAGATAAGTTTCGATGGCTGTCCTAAATTCCTCATTCATTCTCAGAAAACGACATCATCATAGAGCTAATTCTAGTTTAAATCAACCCCTTCAAGAACATATTATATATACAAGGTTGACTGGACACAAATAAATGACTAGGGTGCATGCATAACTAACCTCTCAAACCATTTGCAATGCTCAACCACCTCTTCAACATGTGTGCCAAGGGATAAGGATGAATTGATAAAGGGGGAAAACCATACTTTTCTTTTTCTTTTCTCTTTTTTTTTTTCTTTTTATTTATTTTTAGCATTATCTCAACATATGTGCCAAAGGGGGAGTGCTACCCTCATGTAGTGTACCACATGGAACATAAAGTTGCATTCCCCAGGAAATAATTAAAACATTTAAGATGAAACTTAAGGAATGAGGCCTCAATGAACATTTACAACATTTGAATATAAATAGGCCAATAATGTGTTGAAGTTTGAGTAGCTTCGGAAGATATTCTTATTGTATTCATGTTGTATTAGATCAAGACAAAACCCTAAAGAATAATATTATATTATATTTGTGAAGTCGGCCCTATTGTGCCTTTGTAAAAGTCATCCCTATTGTGCTTTGACAAAAGTCAATTGTAAATTAGAAGGGTAAAGTGTACAAGTCGACCCTGACCTATTTCTGGGTGGCTCAACTTATATTTATAAGAGGCTAGGCGCCTCACTTGGAGAACACACACAACAAGCTCTCTCACACAAGAAAAGTGTGCAAGTCTGAGGAGGAGACACAACTACAGAGGAAGGGTGTTCTGGTAAAGGGTTTTGGTTATCTGTTGGAGGACTATCTTGGTCTAGTGGTGCTCTACCCTATTCTGGTTAGGGTTTTTGGTTTATCTTCTGTTTGGTGAGATCTCTCTTGAGAGAGACATAGTACTTGTTGAAGAATCTATATTGAAGAAGCTTTGTTGGGTTTTCTACCCCACGAGGGTTTCCCAACATAAATCTTGTGTATACTGTGGATGTCTTTCTTTCAGTGATCCTTATGCATGCAATTATTGTTTTAATAATCTAAAGTTAAAGAATACTAAACACACTTAACTGCTTAAGAGAAAATTTAACATGGTATCATAGCAGGCCTGAAAGAAGCCATTTGCACAATCTAGAAGAATTAGCTGGGGAGGAAAAGACCATAGGAAGACTCTCCTAACCTTAGCACACCTCTCCTTGGTTTTAGATTCTCAGTTTGACAAAGTTTTGCAGCTACTGTAACTGATGCTGGAACTGCCGGTAACTGCACAAACCCTAGAAGGTGATTTCTCCCACTTTCTGGAGGATGTTGGTCAAAGTAAAACCACCAAGGAGCTCGCCTTAGGAGGACACACCTTTCCCTTGGAGCATAATTTCAAAATTCACATTTTGAAAATTTAGGGTTTCCTCATAAACCATAGCTCAAGACGTCTTGGCAGCTGTAGAACTGAAGTTGGAACTGATCACCTTGTTATAGCATTCTCTCGTAAGTACAAAACCTTTCTTTGAAAAGTTTTTATTATTATATTTCTATTCAAGGACAAGATGGCACCGAGTACCAAGCTTGATGAGAGGCTTGAAGGTGCTGATAACTTCCGAGCATGGAAGTACATAGTGATGCTCATTCTAGAAGATTTCGTAAAAGAAGAAGTTCTAGAACCAGACGAAGATGAGGCCAAAGCAAAGTACAAAAGGAACCTAGTTAAGGCAAAGAGAATCATTGCTGATTCCATCAAGGATCATTTGATCCCCCATGTCTCATCATTGACAACTCCCAAGCAAATGTTTGATGCCTTATCTTGATTGTATGAAGGCAAGAATATCGACCGAAAGATGGCCTTGAGGACACAACTCAAGAATGTGAAGATGCAGAGTTCAGAAACTATTCAATCATACTTCACAAGGGTGTCTCAAACCTAAGAACAACTTGAAGCCATTGGAGACACAATCGAAGAAGCCGAGTTGGTGATGACTACATTGAATGGTCTCCCTAGATCTTGGGAATCATTCATTCAGGGTATATGTTCATGAAGAAGGCTAACAAGGTTTAGCAAATTATGGGAGGACTATGTAACCGGATT
>SNQJ01S0002528.1:641885-652796 GCA_010110895.2 Picea sitchensis | reverse complement strand
CTAGAGTTACATGATGGCTCTTATTATTACAAGAGTTTAATATCAACATTATTGATAGACCTGGTAAAGATAATCTTGTGGCTGATTTCTTATCTAGAATGATTCATCTGGGAGATAATGCACCAGTAGAAGATAACTTTCCTTATGAAAATTTATTTACTATTTCTACATTCACTCTGTGGTATGCAGATGTCGCTAATTATCTTGTGACAAGGAAGATGCCTCAGAAATTGTCTCATAGAGAAGAACAGAAAGTAATTCAACTAAGTGCAAATTACATGTGCCACGATGATTGCCTCTACAAAATAGGACCAGATTTGGTGATCGGGAGATGTGTAAGGGAAGATGAAATTCATGATATTTTCCAAGCCTACCATGATGGTCCTTGTGGAGGACACTTCGCAGACAAGAGGACCACTTACAAAGTTCTGCAATCTGGTTACTACTGGCCCCATATTTTCAGAGATGCTAAAACCTATGTATCCAATTGTGATTAACGCCAACAAATGGGTAAGCCTACTGCACGAGACCAAATTCCACTTCAATCCCAAGTAGTCATTGAACCATTCGAGAAATGGGCATTAGATTTTGTAGGGCCCATTAACCCTGCATCTAAAAAGAAAAAGTATATACTTGTATGCATTGACTATGTGACTAAATGAGTTGAAGAAAAATCTTTACCAGCTGCAAGTGAACAATCAGTGGTAGATTTTCTTTTTAATGATATCTTTACTAGATTTGGTGTACCGCGAGAAATTATGACCGATCGGGGAACTCAATTTACCTCTCATATAGTCAAAGCTATTACAAAACAATACCAAATCAAACACAAGAAATCTACGCCCTACCATCCACAGGCAAATGGACAAGTAGAATCTACCAACAAAGTTATTGAGTCCTTCTTACCAAAACAGTACAACTGCACCATAAGGATTGGGCTGACAGATTATTAGAAGCCTTATGGGCTTATAGAATCACCTAGAGGAATACAATAGGACATACACCCTATGATTTGGTGTATGGGAAGCAGGTGCTTCTTCCCATAGAATTCCAGATCAAAACCTTCAGTACTGTAGTACAAGTTGGCATGAACTTGGATGAAGCCCAACAACAAAGACTCTTGTAGCTTAATGAATTGGATGAAACCAGGTAGGAAGCACTTCAAAGAACTACCCTCATTCAAGAACAGAGAACAAAATGGCATGACAAGTATCTCAGAAAGAAAAATTTTCAGCAAGGAGATTGGGCCCTATTGTATGACAGCAGATTCAAGAACTTCAAAGGTAAGTTAACCACCCATTGGATGGGACCTTATGAAATTGACACTATCTACGATAATGTTTCAATCAGGATAAAGACAATTGATGAACAACAAACACCACTACTTGTGAATGGTCACCGGTTGCGAGTTTACAACAAACCTCTGTTAAAAGAAGAATTTCTGACTCGTATACTACAAAATTCAGATATGCAGATGATCAGTATGAAAGGAGACCCTCCTACTAATCCATATTGATTGATGGTTTATTTGAAATTTTTGTACATAGGTGTGGATCAAATTTTTTTAATAAGCGGAAGGTAACAAGAGATTCTTACCCCCTTTTGTTTTACTTTCACAATTTTTTTTCTTTTTTTGTAAGTAAATTTCTATAATTTATTTGATCCTTCATAGACTTGCTAAACATCAGTTTGTAGGCATCAACAATATTTTTTTCTGCTTCAGTACCAGAAATCATGTTCTGGTCCAGTACCAACAGTCCGGTACCAGTAGTTTGGTACTAGTCCAGTACCAGAAGTCCATCCTTCTACAGTACTATCAAGACATATTACCTAATTGACAAAGCACACTACACATACTTCAAAATCTTATGTCAATTAATCTGAAGTACGAATCCATGCAAACAACCACTTAAGCTGGAACCAAGAATCCAAATGCACTATCAAATGATAGCCCTTGTGAAGCAATAATTTCTTTTGGTTCTATTGACAACTAAAGGGAAGTATTTTAATTTCTTTTGGTTCTGTTGACAACTAAAGAGAAGTATTTTAATTTCTTTCAGTTATGTTGCTAAGAAGTATTTTAATTTTTTTTGGTTCTGTTGCTAAGAAGTATTTTAATTTCTTTTGGTTATGTTGCTTAAAAACAAAATAAAATAAGGACACAATCCTTACCTATGATTGCTCAAAAGAACCATAATCCACTTCAAAGACTAGAAGTTTCCTTTACCCAGTATTTCAGCATGATTTAAAGGAAAAAATATGTTAGCCTGTAAGTAACTATCTCACCCTAACCATACTTCAATAGTATTCATTGGATTATCTTATTAAAGAGTAACATATGAGTATATGAACACTCTCTACCATGGGCACGCTACCAAATTTTTTATGGAAGAGGATGTATCAGTACCCTAAGGAAACTTTAGGTCATTCTCTTATGGACAAATTCAGACAAAATTATACATCTGGATCACTCTAAAGAAAATAATTTGCATAAAAGTTTATTTTTCCTTCAAACAAATCTTTAAAAGACATCCAAAAGAAGAGTATATGCCTTCCAACCCAATATCGTCCCAGCCTATAAAAAGGTTTTCAGATGAGCCTCCCCTGTCACTGTGCAATGTACTCTGTAATAAAAACCAAAATAGGTGACTATGGACAAGAAGTCTCTGATGGAAAAAGGGTTTAAGATACTAACCCGTCGAGATACTGAACAGGTCTACTGACAGCGGGTACCGGTCTGTGGTATGACTAGGAAAACCCATCAGGGTATTGAATAGGCATGTTGGAAATGGGGCATTCTTCCTGGGGAAGGCACCTCTCATTAATTATCACAACTACCCCACTGGAGTACTAAGCAGGCTTGCTGGCAGTGGGTTCTGGTTGAGAAATGTCTCATTGATACTTGTCTGATTGAAAATTTCACTTTTGTCATCCAAAACAAAAAGAGCAAAGGTCACTATTGGCTTTCATGAGATACAAACTCCAGATTAATCAACAACATAATTACTTCAAGAAAATGTCCATTTGAGAATCACCCTAAGTCAACTTACCGATCTGACATCTAAATCCTACATTACCTAAGAAGGAAACTTCTTAAGAGTGGAGCCCTAACTAGGGAGTCTAATCTACTTATACTGTGAAATTTATCTATAAAACATCCAATGATAGTAAATCTCTGAAGCTAGTTAGGTGGGATATGTTCTTCTAGCAAACATATAAATATTCCCTGTTTCACTGCTGAATTCTACATTTGCCAATAATCCATCAAAAGAAGGGAAATTTCACTTTTTAGGTATTAGATCATATGCTAGGTGATAGATGTACTTACGGAATTTGAATGGTTTCTTTTGCTCTTATCTTCTTTTCTCCATTATGATATAAAATGTTGAATCTTTTTGCATATAGATATACAACATCTTCAGCACGGGGGAAAGTCAAAGAGCCCCTTTAGAACTCTTTTCCAGAGTCACATGATCACCCTGTAGAACCAAATACAAAATAAGATAACCACAGAATAAAAGAACTACAGGATATTCCCGTACCAAATAAACTTCAGTCTAAAGGGATGAATTCTAACAATTTACAAGCAGTCGCACAGGTATTAATCATACAAAGGTAAAAGCAAAGGTAACATGGTATTTATTTTCCTATGCTCATAAAACTACAATAAGTATGAAAAGATATACTAGATCTTATGACCTTAGTATTAATCCCATGTGCCTATCCCTCATACCCATATGCCTAAACCTAATCAATCCTCTCATAGCTCTTGAACATGGTTAAGGGAAAAAATCATATCAAAATATGAAGCATGTATAGAAATGATAATCCACGAATATATTTCGTCCTTAAGAAATTCACGAACCTATCTTATATCATGAACCATGATCTAACATCAAATTCACCACCCGAACGTCCAATCACCTATCCCAAAATGATGCTTTGAGCACCCAACGTCTTGTCCTCATCATTACAGTAATGGGTAGAAATGAAATGGCTTATTTGGTGGTGAAGCCATCCAGATAAGCCTCACCCGGTCATAAATTTTCCTTACGGAATCCTTACTTAAACTTACCATTTGCATTACCAACAACATCACCATATTCCCCCTTGTCATGATATTTCTCCAGTCCCGAGCCTACTCCTTTCCGGTACCAAACCCTTACCTCATCAATTGACCAAACCATTGTGCTACACCCCGATCCTTTTTTCACAACTTATAACAATGTTGGTTAGTAGACACAAACCGGTCTTCCAAATTTATAGGGAAACTGAGAAATTCCAATTATGTCAAGAAAAATATGCTAGATCGGGATGGATGCCATTTCTAGAAAAATTCATAGGCTAGCACGAGAAGATATCTCACGAATTTATTCAAAGTTATGATGGAGAGATTGCACATTTAGGGAATCTGCAACTAATAATCAACGAAGCAACCTTAAGGGAGTTCACAGAACTACCTAGCAGAGGAGACAAATAATTCAATGGTTTAGGAATCAACAAAGAAATGTGCCAATGATTCTTGAAAGAAGATCATCAACACCCTAACTAGAAAAAGGGGATCCCAAGGACCTACATCAAGGAAGAGTTTCATCCAATGATTACTAGTCTTCAACGATTTGTCACTTGTGAGAGAAGGTATGTTGTGACCTTCATCTATCATCTTAGGCTTCTATTACATTTTGAAGGAGGCCCTAAAATTGATTTTCCATATTTTCTATGGATGAGTTTGAACAAAATGGTAAGAGGTGTTAAATCCATCTCAAAAACAGAGAAGACTAGCATTTACCATCAAGGTCTCATTAAAATGTTAGTTTTACATGAACTTAGAAAAAAGAGGATTAGTTGGAAAACCATTATCACTCAACACCTTCCCATAGAAAACAAACTTGTGGAGGAAACCCAACATGCTTCAAAGAAAAATAAGGAACCTCAAAAGAAAAAGGACACGAAGGATAAGACAACTCCACCATCATCTACGGCAGTGAGCCAACATGAAAAATCAAGGTCCTCTTCTAGAGTCAATAAAACTTTTAAAAGCTCAGAATCAAAAGGTAAAAACAAATTAGTTGAGGAGACTTCAATGGTGGCATTTGAGAAAGAGGGCCATCAAACAAAAATGATGAAGAAAGGGAAGCATAACTCAGAAACTAAAAGTAAACAATCTGTGGCACAACCCCCTGCCACCATTTCACAATTACAAAAGAAGAAAAGGAAGCCTGTGAGCATCCCTGATCGGGTACCTACTTGTAAAAGAACCATGGGGAGCATGGAAAATAAGGGAAAAACAATCGCTAGTCCTCATACATAGGAAGATCCAATTGATCTTACCTCCCCTTCTGAAGATTTATCAGTCCAAGATGACATCCCTAGTTTGACTGAGGAACAAGCCACTATTACTTTATGTGGGATGAGGGAGGAAGTCGAGGAAAGGGAGTGCATCCAACCAATCATGATGGAGTCAAAAAATCCCTTGAAAAAAGAACAAATAAAGAAAAATATTGGGGAATTGCAAAAAAAAAATTAGGAACTCAAACAAGAAGTGAAGTAATACCAACTCTTGGACAGGTATATCAAAAAGGAAAATGAGAAATTGAAAGCAACCAGCCAACAACTTCAAGACGACCATGAAGAGACTACTAACAAGCTCAAGAAGGTATTATGAATATTACAATACGTTAGGGTCATCAAAAGGGAGCTTAAAGAAGAGGCTTCAACCATCAACATCATTGATCCACCAAAGTAAAGAACACAGTCTCAAGTTTTGAAAATTTTGGGTTTGTTTTCAGTTGCATGAGGACATGCAATGATTTTGGCATGGGGGAATGTTGAGACCTGAAATTGACATCCCCATTACCCTATTATACTCTTCATTTATACCTTTTACCCTACCTAGAGCTTGGGTGAATGACAAGAATGCTACCATTAGCCAGTGATAAGGTCATAAGGTAAAGTATGGTTAATTCATGGATTTTGTGGTTTATAGAGTTAAGGAATTAAATATTTCATGTACTAATGCTTTAATTTACCCTGTATAAATATTTGCCCTCTAGATATCCAGTGTTCCTGTACCAACTTAGCTATCTGGTACCTACGCACCAAGACTGCCACTGTCTAAATCCGGTACCAAACACATCAAGTACTAATCTCATCTGTTGTGATTCGGTACCAATGGTTGTGGAATGTCGTGATTCGGTACCACCATTTGCACACTATTGTAATCTGGTACCATCTTCCTATCACGATCCGGTACCAATATAGAAAACCGATTGTACCAAGTTTAGCTCCAGATCGCCCAAGACAATTGGTGGATGTTTATTTTCTTTAGCAAGGCTATGTTAGAATATTTTGTTGATTTCCTCATCCTCATGCACTTCGTGTCATGAGGATAAAGCTAAAATATGTAACCGAATAATTAAATTTAAACATTTGACTGATTTGCAAATCATTTCATCTCCTTGTGTTTCACGACTAAGACTATTAAATAGCCATGGCAAGGATGGTGGAAGTGTAGGAGAGTTAGCATATTACCAACATGTGAAATAAAGTATGATATTGCAGAACATATTCTGAGTGAAGACTAATAGAAGAATGTCATTTATCTCCATGTCTTGATTGTCTATGATCAAATATGAGTTGAGTTGTTCATAAAACTTTGATGTTATGTTTTGAGATTTGAGTGAGAGTAATGTGTGGGTTGAAGATAAGCCTTCTGTAGACTTTAGTAGCTGACTTGTTGAAGCGGCAAGGGCCCACTACCCAACAAAGATCAGCATCTTCGTAGATTAGCATTAGCATTTTTTTTCAGTAGTGTAAACATTAAATCAGCTGAAGCTTTAACTCTGTTAGATGATAGCAGTACAAATTAGACTAGGATTTCCATTATATAAATGTTTAGAGATCTTTATTTTCTCTGTTTTTGCATATGCTTTGTTTTTATGAATTTGGTTTTTATACATGAATGTTGGCAGCAGTGGTAAGATATATTTGAAGGAGAACTAGTGAAGCCCACAACAACACACTGTGAACCACAACATACTCAATGTATTGACTATTGAACTACCCATGCTATGTCTTAATGATTGATGTATGATTCCCCTTTCGGAAGTGTGGATTGCATAGTTAGTTTTCTGGGTCAGATAGCAGAGTTGATCTGTCAAACCAACTCCATATCATACTTGCATGTGCCATAATGGAGTGGATAGCCTCTCTATGAAAGACAACCAAAGTGCATTGCAGTTTTCTATTTTGATTTTTTTCCAACATGCATAATGTAATTTAATTCTATACTTGTGACATTAGAAATTTCCTTTCTTATTGGTGTCTTGTAACTCTATTGATTAGGAATCCTGGATTGATAATTAATGAGTGCATTATACTAAACATATAAGAATCACAACAGGGTGCTTGGAGTTATACATGTGAAGGATATTCACAATCATTCTATTTACGACCTCGGTTTGGCCTTTTGTCTCGGGGTGAAAGGTCATGGATTTGATGAGCTTGGTGTTCATGAGTGACCAGAGGCTTGACCAGAATGTGCTAAGAAATCGATTATTCTGATATGAGACAATGGTTTGTGGGATTCCAAAATGTACCCAGACTCATTCAAAAAATATATTGGCAGTGGCCTCTACTGTGATTCTATTCTTGCAGGCAACCATAATCTCCATCTTAGAAAAGTGATCAACAAATCAAAAACACAGTCATTTCCCCTCTTGGTGGACGAAAGGCTCAACATGTAGTCCATTGAGATGGATTCCTATGGCATGTCACAAGTAGAAAGAGGGGTGTACAGACTCTATTTCTTAGTGGTCAGTTTGGCAATAGTGCAGGATGTATAGGACTTGATATAATTGTTGACCTCTTGTCGAAGTTTCGGACAATAGAAATGGTTTTTTAGCATCTCCACTATCTTTTCGATGTCAAAGTGTCCTGCCACCCGACTATAGTGGGCTTCCCAGATCATCTTCACTCACTCTCTTGATGGAACACAGATATGGCCCATATGACACAAAAACCCATACTGAAGATGGAAATTATCGACAACTGCATTTGCACCCAACATTTGGTAGGTGGTGACGAAGTCTAGGTCTATCTCATAGAGTTGGGGCCATCGAAAGGTCTCATGGCAGTAAGAGTCTATCACCATGGTGAGTGTCACGACTGGTGGTCTACTGAGGCAATCAAGGATGTGATTGGTGCTTCATGTTTTATACTTGATGTTGAGGTGGAGTTTCTATAAGTATGTGGACCACTTTTGATGGTGGTCATTATACATTTTTTCTTATGTCTGCATGAACTTCAGTGGCTTATGATGAGTGTGGATGATTGTCTCCTTCCCAAGAATGTAATGTCTCCACTGGTGACAGGATTGCATAATGGAGTACATTTCTTTGTCGTAATTAGGGTACTTACGGACAACATCTGATAGTGTCTCACTGTGATAGGCCATGAGATGGTCGTGCTAAGTGAGAATGACACCCACAACAAAGTCTGAAACATCTATCTCGATCTCAAAGGGTTGTTGTAGGTATGGTAGTAAAAGTGTTGGGGGTGAACACAAGAACTACTTCAAATAATTGAATGCTTGTTGTTGGGATCGACCCCACGAAAATTTATCCTTACCACCCCCCTTGGTTATTCGTCTAAGGGCCCATGCAATATGGGAAAATCCCAACATGAACCTGTGGTACAAATTGGCAAGGTCGGGGAAGCTCTGAAGCTTAGTGAGTGTGGTTGGGGCTGGCTAGTCATAAATGACTTAGATATTGGATAGCTCCACATCTATTCCATGTTTATCAATGATGTAGCCCAGTTAATGGAACCTATCCATGTCAAAGGAGCATTTTTCCAAGTTGGTGTATAGCTTTTGCTGCCGCAGGGTGCGCAGAACCTACTGAATATGTTGCAAGTGTTTGGCCCAAGTGTTGCTGTAAATGAGAATTTCATCTAGATACACCACTAAAAAAGTATTGGTGAATGGTTAGAGGATATCATCCATCATCCTCATGAAAGTGGTTGGAGAATTTGTCAAACCAAAGGGCATGAGAAACCATTCAAAAAGGCTTTCTTTTCACTTGAAGGCAGTTTTCCATACATATGTCTGTTCTATTGGGATCTGGTGGTAGCCAGACTTTAGATCAATCTTACTGAAGTATTCGAACCCCGTGAGTTTATCAAGAAGGTCATCGATTTAGGGAATTGGTTACAGGTTTCTGACTGTGATTTTATTTAGAGCTCGCTAATCAATGCAGAGTCATCCGGTTCCATCTTTCTTCTGTACCAACATGATTAGGCTCCCACAAGGTGATGAGTTGGGACGAATGTGCCCCTTGTGGAGTAGTTCTTGGATCAATCACTTGATCTCCTCAATCTCTAACAGAGAGCATAAATAGACTGACCCATTGGGTAACAGTGCACTAGGGGTCAGATCGATGGGGTTCTTGACCTGGCAGTGCATAGGTACCTCAGTAGGTGAGGAGAAGATATCTGAGTATTCTTCCATGACCTTATCTACTTGCTTCTGCTGTGTGGAGAGGTCAGTCATAGAGACCCTGGATGTGGCTATGATATTTCACTTATTCTGAGAGTGAATCACGAAGAAGACAAACTTCCCCATCTGAGGGATGACCTTCCTGCATTGCTTAGCAGATATCAAGGAAATAACACTAGCTGAGACTACCTCGGGTGTCGTGTACAATTTCCTATTCAAAGTAATAATAACACTACGAGACCTAGACTCATATACAACATGATGTTTTCATAAATAAGTTCGACCAAAATAACATCACAAACTTCAACAGGAGCAACATCACACAATACCTCATCTTTGAAGGGCTTGATGTTGTATGACAATCAACATTGTCAATTGATGCGTAGATCGCTTCCTTGGCAGAGCCATCCAATAGTGTAGAGTTGTGGGTGCATCATTATCGGTAGGGCCAGCCGCTTGATGACCTCTACTGAGACGTGGTTCTTCTGGATACCACTATCAGTGATGAAGTGTAGAAGAGTTCCTTTTACCCACATCTGTGAATGGAAGAGGTGTTCTCCCTCTTCTGGCTCGTACGGTTCACTAGGTTGAATCTTGGTGGTAGCAACTATGGCACTGGGTTCCATGTCAATGATCCATATTCCCCTTTCTGGCTCTGGCTCAGTGTCAGAACCCACATCTGATTCAGAGGCTTTCCCTTCAGCCACAAGTGACTACTTTGAGCGGCAATCAATAGTGTTATGCCAAGGGCTCTTGTGGAAGTTGCACCACTTCCCAGTATCTTTATTTCTCTTTCTAGTGTCCTTATTTGCTTGTGGATTGGATTGGTTGTCCTAATACTGTCCATATTTTCTATGTCATTTGTTCTGTGTGTTGGGACCACCCTTTCCTGGATTTTGTTGTGATGGGTTCCTAGGCCCAAATTGGTACATATTTTGTTTGAGCTTATGCTCGATTTTGATGACATATCGGTAGGTCATGCTCAAGGATGAGATGTTCAGAAATTTCATTTCAGTTTGGATGGATCTATGCAGAGAACCATGATACTTCATCACCAGATGTCACTTCGAATCTTTGATACCCAGCTTGGTGCCCAAGGTATGGAAGATATTTGTGAAATCTCGCACTTCTTGGTTTCTTTCTTGTCGTAGTGTGGTCCATTTGGTATACAAGTCGTCACAAATTGCTACAGGGTAGTGTTTGCACTCTTTTCGTCGTGTGATGAGAAAAGAGTGAGTGCTTACATGCCTAGTTGGGCTCTGCTAGTCATGACAGCTGTATGGTAAAAGGTTAGAAAGAAAACAACTAAACTATTAACAAGAATTAAACAAGAACTAAATAAAACTATGAGCATAGAAATAAAAACAAAAATAAATGACAATGGACCAATATCACCAATGTATTAGCTGGTCTGA